>MWSQ01001959.1:0-15100 GCA_002116395.1 Ramularia endophylla | reverse complement strand
ATTCTAGTATAAGCCTTACTAGTACGGTTAACCTCTACGTATTACTTATCTATCTAGGAGAACATCTCGTTAATTCCGAGGAACTAGAGTACGGACGTATCGCTACTACCGCTACCGCCGAGCTTAGATAGGATACGAGGCTCTAGTATTAACTAGACATTACTAGCGGTACGAGAGTATATAAAGGCTAAAGAGTTACTAACTAACCGGAAGGTAGTTACGCTAAGTTTAGTCTCTATCTTACGAACCTACTAAGTATAGAGAGGCTTAGCGGTGTTCTCGAATTTAGTAGGCTAGGGTACGCTACGGTCGGTAGTATACCCGGAGGTAAGTTTATCGTCGTAGCGAGTAAGGTTTATCGTACTCGTAATATTAGTGTTTAGCGTACCGCCGCGTTACTTATAGCGATTAGCCTTCTTAGCCTTACGACGACGACGGTTACGATTATAGTCGCTAATAACGTCTAAGTCGGAGGAGCTACTATCGCTTCCGCTACTATCGCTAGCCTATATTCGCCGCTCGAAAGAGCGAGAGCGTAAGGACCGACGGCTACGATAAGTAGACTCTAAAAAGCCTACCTTAGACTTACCCTTACCTTTAGCGACGCGGAGCTAGTCCTTAAGGTCCTTAATCTTTTCGCGGAGGCCGTTAATAAGAACGTTATCGCTACCGTCTATTATAGCTTAGGAGGCTTAAGCTTCCTTAGTAGTAACTTAATACGTGTCGCGCTTCTAAGAAACCCGCTTAATCTCCTTACGGAGGTCCTTAGTAGCCCGGTAGAACTAGTTAGCCTACTACTTATATTTAGTAACTTCCTAGGCTAGAGACTTAGGGTCGCTATTAAGGAGGTTTTCTAGTAAGGCGACCTTATTATTTAGTAGCTAGTACTTCTCGTTTCTATCGTTAAAACGTAGGGACTAGAGACTATAACTCTCGTATAGGACGTTACTATAGTATAGCGCTTCGGCGTAGGTATTATAGATACTACGGACTAACTAGTACGCTAGGTACTTATTCTTCTCGACGAAGGTCTTAAAACGGCTAATATCTAAGACGAGGGAGCGTAGGGTAATAGTACCCGTACGGTTAGTAAGAATCCTATTAACTCCGCGTACTAGGAATTCGATACGGACTTTCCGGACTATAGTTACATTATTTAGTCCTACGGCTTCCTCGAAGGTATCTTTAGTATCGAAGAACTATCTAAGGTCGACATTAGTCTTTAGATCCGGAGGACCTTACTTAACTTTCCGAGCGAGACGGATTTCTCGCTAGTTCGTAGAGAGCGGGTAACCTTAGGTCTAAGTCTTATTATTATCTTCGGACTCTACTTTATCTATATTAAGGAAGAAGTTCTCTAGTAATATAGAGCGACGTACGTTCGCGGTAGTACGAGGCGTCGCTTCTTCGTCGCCTAAGGTAGAGCTAGAGCGATTAGTACGAGCTATTATAAAGGGCTCTAAGGCTAGAGTACGAAGAGGAGGAGTATAAAGGGAGCTAAAGGTAATAACAGATAATAGAGCGGTTATTAGTGTCTAAGGTATATATACTAAAAGAAGCTTAAAGGTTCTAATCGGAGTATTAGAGGGATCTATTAGACTTAAAGAGTAGAGAGGCGCCGGCCTATTACTAAGGCGACTCCTTTCTTATCTTATTAAGAGCTCGTATAGCGTCGGGCCGTAATTACCGAGCGCGTATAAAGGTTAAATAATCGTATAGCTCCGAGAATAGAGGTATAGTCCGATCGCTAGCGCGTACGGAGGATAAGCGCCTATAGGAACTAGCGTATATAAGGGTATACGGGTTAAGAGATTGTTCGCGCTCGTATAACGTCGGCTAGACGCTATATTACTATACGAGACGAGTACGCTATAGAACTATCCGGAGGATACAATAGCTCCCTATAATAGCGCTATCTCGTATAATATAACCTATCTATTCCTATATCTTTCTAAGCGGCGGCTAATACGTAACGCTAGTTCCGAGATCTCTAGGATTACGATAGAGAGTCTAGAGGTTTCTTACTTAAGCGGCGGCTAACGGGAAAGAGGGAACAGACAGCCGGCGCCTAATGCGGCTTAGCACCGTGCCAAGAAGCACTGACTTTTCATCTCAACTTCGACATCTCCGATAGATCATCTATGTAATACACTGTCTACTCCTCTTTCTAGTAGACGATGTAAGACTTTTATTCCGCTTATTCAGTTACGTTGTTAGCGTGCCATTTGTGCATCTTTGCGGCTTAATTTGAGCATACCAGCGTTCTCTAGCGTTCATAGCGTGTTTTTGCGACCGTACGGTAACACCGTGCATCTAGCGTTTCTCTATACTATTAGTGTACTCGTTAGACAGTTAGAAAGAATCAGAGTGTTTACTCTAAAAGGAGTGCTTTCTAGCGTGTTAATCCATAGTAATCCTACTATATAGCGTACTTAACAGTTTGTAGAAGCCGTACCGAGTCCACTAACTTAACTAGTTCTATCACGTATACCGTAATACTATTAGTTACGACTGAATCTAGCGTCTATTGCACCTCACAGGTGTACCTAAGAAAACAGCTACTTAGGCTGTACTAAGCGTCCATTTTAGCGTCCTCGAGTCATCTCAGATCCATTAAGTTACTAAACAGACTGTTCTATAATCTAGTCTATAGCCACCCGCTATACAAGTTATCAGACAAGACCCTTCTAAGGCAGCTTAAGAGTTATAAGTGCAACATTAAGGATACATATAGTTCTACTAATAGGACACCGAGCTTACTGCTACCGCTGAGCTATCGCGAGCAGCCAGTTTATCTCCGTACTAACTATATATACTCTTTATGAGCTAAGACTACCCAGAAGGTCGTCCATTACGTCGTGCGGAATCGCGGCTAGGCAGTTCTCTGTTCTCTAAAGGCGCATCATATAACAAGTCGTAAGACAGCTAAGAAACTATCTCTCTTACCGGTAACAGGGCGTTTTCGAAGGTCTTAAGACTAGCTTAGCAACTACTAAGTCGCGACTCTGCATCTGTACGGGCATTCAAGAAGGACATCCCTTATCTAAACCTTGTAAAGTTCGAAGGATCCATCGTAGGCTAATACCCTACGTAGTTAGGACACTAAACGCCCTCTAAAGGATAGTTATCCTCTCGTGAAAGGCTAGCTTTATTCGTAGAGCCGGCTACTAATCCTACATAGGCTGAGGCAGAGATCTCCTAAGGCATACCTATAGAGCTCGACAAAGTTACTAAGGTAGAGAACTATTTCTACTCTCTTATTAAGCGATACTAACTAGAGTCGGAGTAACTACGGAGAAGCTTTCAATTAGTCAAGCCCACTACAACTACTAAGCTAGCATTAAGCCTACTAAGAAGTCCACGGCTACGTAGTCCTTAGCCGTAGAGGGCATTAGCAAGTCCATTAAGTGTACCATCCGTATCTAGTACGTCGTTAACCGTACGGAATCCCGTAGACTTTACGAGCTTTCAAGACTAGACTAAGAGCCTAGAGTACCGAGAGTTAATAGAGCGAGAGAGAGCCTAGAGCCTCCGACGAAAGGAACAGGCCGAGAAGCGAGGACTTAGCAATCCTAGTAGTGTAGAAACCTTACCAACTGTAGGTCGTACGAACAAGCCGACCTTAGCATCCGTACTAGCAGACTCAGTGTCCTTAGAAGGGTCGTAAACCTTATAATAAACGGCATTCTCTCCGGAGTAGTCAAGTCAATCAAGTCTTCGGAAATTATAGTAGTACCTAGCAATCATAGCGGCCTTAGCGTCATAGGTCGCCCTTCTACTAAGTAGCAGCTAGGCATCTAGCTCTCTAGCAGCAGCTCGAGTGCTATTACCTTCGAGTCTACTAGCCTCGAGCGACCCGTCGAGTCCATTAAAGCACTCGTAGAGCAGCGAGTCTAGCAAACACTTATTGTTATCTTGGGTTACGGTTACTCCGGCAGCTACCCCTTAAACACTACTAGCCATAGCAACTAAGGTTAACCTTAAGGAAGTAGGCAAGTTTAATAGGCGAATCTCTATGGAATGGGAGGACCGTAGGGAAGACGTACGGAGATGGTTAGAGGACTTCGATATTACCCACGAGGACGTAGATGCCACACTAGCTATATAGCTCCGTAACTTTAATAGACAATAGTAGATAGACGCGGCCCTCTAGGCTAACGAAAACCTTAGCGACCTACTTAATCCTACGAACAGAGCTCTAGTAACGGCGGATACCTGCGACGAGGTAAGGAGCCGATAGCTCGGCAAATGGTCTAAGGACGTATCTAACATCGACAACAAATAGATCCTTAAAGACATTACACACCTTAGCTAGGGCAACGACAGCCTAAAGGAATACTTTACACGTATAATAGCACTTCTCCGCAAGGTACGTAGCCTAAATGGCGAGATCCCTTTAGTTACGACCCTCGTAGTTACTCACTTTCTATAAGGATTAACTAACAGAGATGTCCGATTCGAGGCAACCCTAGAAGTTACTAGCCGGACGACTATCGAAGAGGCACACCAACTCGCCTAGAAGAGTTAGAAAAAGGTCGACTACGCTGCTTAGCTTCGTGAGTAGTAGCGGAAGGAAGATGAGTTCGTAGAAATAAAGCAATACATCGCGGATATTTCGTCTAGCAAGCTCGTGAACATCTCCTCCGCAAAAGTAGTACGTATAGTAGAGCTGGCCGGAAGCCGAGAGCCTAAATCTTACGTTAGATTAGCAACGGCGTCTATGACACCTCTACGATAGACTACTAACTTAGGCTAACGCACTCCGGGGGCGTAGAATTCACAATCCACACTAGTCGCTCCGCCGCGGGCGTCTTAACTTCAAATTGAAGGACTACCTTAACAACAGCAGATCTAGTATAAGCAGAGGCGGCCATCCTTTAACAATAGTAGGCGTTAGTCCTTCGACACTAGACGACGTAGCTCCTTCGATAGCAGCCGAAGACCTTCTACGGACAATAGCCGTAGAACGATACCCTTATATTATGAGGAGGCTCTTACTAACACCAAACGGGCATTTCCTAGCCACGAAATTGACCCGATGTAGTCTAACAACCGAGTGATTAACGGCTCTGACCCGTACTAACACATGAAAGGCAATTAGCTACTATGTAGCACCTATAGCGTACGAGGGTATATGCCGAATGCATGTAAAGGTCAACTACTACACGATTAGGAACAGAAGTTGCTATAGCAGTTCATGTTTCTAGAACGTGCGTAGAACGGTCCGTCTTATTAACAATTAGAGCCCTAGCACTAACCTTCTTATTAATCACCGTAATCTTAGCTAGTAGTACAAGTTGGATACATCTTAGCAGGCTTCACTTTAGAAGAGAGACTAGCAAAAGATCGAGAGAAGGATAGCGCCTAGGGTACCTAATATAACAGCCGCTAGAGCTTTAAAGAGCGCACGAGGGATTTCGATAGCCCTTAGTAGAGGCCGGCTAACACTAAAGATGACCGACTATCTAGTAGCCGACCATCTAGCAGCAAAGGATACTCGAGGGAGTACTAGAGCTAGAGCTTTGGAAGGCACCTAGAGCTACGTAGTGAGGATCGTAAAGAGAGGCTATAGGAACCCTAGACAGAAGAGCTACTCCACCCCGAAGCAGTAGCTAAGTGTCAAGCGTACGCAGACAATGTGTAGGTAGTAATAGGGCAGCTAACATCAACCTTAGAGTTAAGCGACAGTAGCACGCCGAGCACGTTTAGTTAACTCCTCCCGCCTAAATCTCGCGATCACTTCCGAGTAATAGTAGTAGAACGAGTAAAGGCGTCTAAGATCGTAGAGGCTATTCGAGTTGCGACACTAGTGGCTACACCAGCGACGGACAGGCCACCTACCCTAACAACTCCGGCAAATAGACGTGTTAAGGAAGTAGATAACGAGACGGAAAAAACAATCGCGATAGAGAGCAACCTCGTTATCTCCTTACGAACGAACGTTAAGGAAGCGTAGGAGGCTAAACACGAGCACCTTAGCGAGTCGCTAAACCTAGCGGAAGTTATAGCTATAAGCTATAAACGTACACGAGTCGAAGATGAAGAACTAGAGCTTATACTCCGTAAGACCTCTGAGCCTATCTCTTAGGCTCGCTTACTAAAAACGATCAAACGCAAAACTTATAGGCGACAACGCAAGCCCCCTAACCTAATTAACGCCCTGTTTAACGAACTACCGTTAGATTTCCTAGCCTAGCTAAAGCAGTAGATAGTAACCATCCCTCTAGTATAGCTAATGTAATAGGCCCTATATGCTCGTGATGAACTTAAGAGACTAGCGTCTTAACCGCGAATGCGGAGAACTTCTAAAGCAAAAGCAATTAGTAAGGAAGCTAAACTTTTCGACCTACTAGTATTGTAAAAAGTAATAGAAGAAGTACTCTCTACACGAAGGCAGGAACCCGTAATCCTAACAACGCTATAGAGACCCGTGTCCGCCCCGAGCACAATAACACCGATGCTACCGCCGCCCGTACTAGAGAAGCTAGCAGCAGCCCCGCTAGCCCCTATTCCTACCGCTCCGCCGGGAGGCTTCCTTAACCTATTCCTACGACCGTAGTCGCGGACTCAACAGCACGACGTTAGCGGATCTAGCTACAAACGTACCCGTAGCCCTAAGAGCGAGAGTGACGATGAGGTTCTATAAGTGCTAGTTAAGAGTATCGCCTTATAGGTAAATGAGTTAATATAGCGGTAGAAAATCGAAAGACGGAAGCGAACTATACGTACATTCGGCATTCTATACACGATTATAGTAAACGGAGTCTCCGCCGAAATCTCTCGCAACTACTCCGCTACTGACTAAGGAGTAGAGATCAACCTAATCTATCTATACGCACGAAAGAAGATGGGCTTGAAGCTAAGGCACTGCTTATTAATCGGCCTACCTGATTTCTCCATAACTGTACCTAACGGACGATTAGTTACTCTAGAATACTTCGTCATTTTTAAGCTAAAGGTCCTTAATATTAAACGACTTGTTTAGGCCTTTGCCTACCCCTTCGAAAACTCTAGTATCTTACTCTTGCTTAGGCTCCCCTTCCTTAACGATGTTAATGCTATTATTAACGTAGCCTAGGGATCGATCCAGATTAGTAACGAAGAAGCTAGAGAGGAGATCTCAGTGCTGTACTCTCTACTAAAGGAAAGCGACGATAGCCTCGATCTTAAGACACAGATAGACACATTAGAAGTTCTCCGCTAACTCCTATAGTAACACCGTACCGACGATGGCGAATCTAGTTCCTCTAAGAGCGAGAGCGATAGTAAGAGCGAGTAGGATTTTCAATGAGTCCTAGACACGACACGAAACTGCTTAGCTAATCTAACCCTAAGCCTAGCGCCGACCCTAGCACCAGCGTCGTAGTATATAACATCATAATCACGCCTTAATGTCGCTACGATAATGAGAGTTTCGTATGCTTCGTATATGCCGGACTCGGGGACTTAGACGTCGCTATAGAGAGCGGAGCCGTCGAAGTCGGAGGGGCATAGACAACGACGGCGACAGCGCTAGGCAGAACAGACGCGACAGTAGAGGAGACGCTAGAGGTAGTAAAGAAGAGAAGGGCGTTTCTAACTGACCGTAGGCTAATCCGGAGACCGATCGATAGGAGTCGAGGACTAGATACGCTAGAACCCTAGGCTAAGGAAAGGAGACTAGACATTAGACCTATGATCCCTCCGTACGATCCTACGAACCCGAAGAAGGGAGACCTACTAGATGTGTTGTAAACCTTCTAGACCTACTAAGATGCATCTGCCGAGGCTGCTAACGATATAGGCGAGCCTATAGACCTAATTGTTTATAGAACTTAGCTCAAGCTAGGCACTGCTCCGTACCGAGCTATTACAAAGAAGATAGCCCTACAAAAGGAGTGGTAGCTAGTCAAATATGCCTAAGATAGACTTAAGTCCGGTATGTACGAACGCTGTATAATAGCGAATGGACAACTATCGTAATAGGCCTTAAATGTAGTAATCGTCTAGAGGAAGGATAAGCAAGAACTAAGGTTAACGTTTAATTACTACTATATATAGGAAGATTAACCTACTACGCTAATGACCGTAATAGCTAACAACTACGAGTTTCTCGGCCTGCCTACGCACAAGACCTTTAGCTACTTCGACTTAAAAAATGCGTATTAGACAGTCCTTATCCACCTAGACGACAGGCATCTAATAGCATTCTACGTACTAAGCCTTAGTTAATTGTAACTAACTCGCATGCCGATAGGAGTAAGGACGTCCTCCTTTATAATAAACGAACTCTACATGATTACATTCGGACTAATTCCGGTATTGCCTAAGCACTTATAACACACGCACTTACAAAGCACGACGGAGGGACTCGACGATTCCGATCAATCACTACTTAAGAACGACGGCTCGGAACGATCACTCCTCTATAGTAACGACCTACGAACCCTACAAGATTTGGCTGCGTATATCGATAACCTAAACGCGGCCCACGAGAGCTAGGCAAAGCAATAGCAATTCATCTAACATAACTTCCTACCTCGTATTGTTTAGGCTAAGTTAAAGCTGTCGTACTATAAAGTCAAACTCGGTATAGAGAAGATCGAGGTGCTCGGGGAAGTATACGAAACGAACGGCCGCAAAAGCATTAGTTCTAAACGTGTACGGAAGATTCGGGAGTGGCTAACTCCTTCGAATGTAGTAGAAGTCCGAGCGTATAACGGCCTAGCTACAACAACACGCTAATTTATTAAGAACTTTAGCAACGTAATGGCCCTATTACGAGCTGTAATGCTAGATGATAGCTAATACGAATGGGGACAGCCTTAACAGGTTATATTCGACTTATTAAAAGAATTGATCTCATCCGCTATGCTACTCTTCGGGCATAACCCATTCAAGGCTAGCGAAATGCTAGTAGATGCTTTAGGATCCGCTAGAGGATGTTATATTCGACAACTCTAAGGTGAAACACTAGATACTCGGTAGGTACTACTACTGTACGACTCATTCTAGTTTAACTAGGCCTAACGCAACTACGGGACATTCAAACGCGAGCTTTACTCGCTACACTTCTTCTACAAAAAGTACTACTTCTACTTTACGGGCCTAGAAACCTCCGTAATCAAGACTAACTACATGCTAATCGTCGGATTTATTAATAGTGATGCTAAGGGCATCTACGTAAGATGGCAAACTACCCTACGAAACCTGAATATTAGAATCGAGTATATCGAAGGTAGTAAGAACACTATTGTAGACAGCCTATTAAGGACAATCTTTAAAAGTAGGGATGATCCTAAAACCTTCGAGGAAAATAAGGTAACTAACGGGCTAGCTAAAGCGATCGAGCAACACCGAGCTACTAGCGACATGAAAGTATGGATTTAGAAGGACGGTAAGGGAGGGTACGAGGACGTACTAAAAAATTTGCTCGAGGGGGACGGATAGGAGGCAGTAAGGGAGAGACAACGATTCCTAGACTCTGCTAGCATTACGGTAGAAGCAGGTAAGGACAACAGCTCTCGCTCCTAGGAAGACCTATTCAGCGATACAGACGACGCGGACGTTGCGTCTATTATTATTACACTAGATTCGGAGGAAGACCTAGACTATTGCTAGACGGTCGAGTTAGCGGAGGCTGCACTAGAACAAGGCGACAATGACCTAGAACTCGTAGTCACTAACTCGCTCGTAGTCGATAGCCTAGAGTCCGTACTTAACGACTCTTAAGACTAGCGAGACCCGTACGAGGAAACAGAAACTACTAAGGCCCTATGGACATAGGTTACCGAGACAGCGGTAGCAACCCCGGAACTACTGACGCTAATAGAGCTTAGCGTGCTTAAGCACCTAGCGCCTACTATCACTTACATACGCTACAGAGTCTAGATATATACAGGAAGATGCCGGTAATGCGGACGAATGACAGCAGAACTATAGCGAGCGATACCTCTAGGCGACGAACTATCGCGTAGAAGGACGCGAACCCGCGCGTTAAGTACAAACACACGCTCCTTACGATCCGCTATCACAACATCTAGCTTACGCGACCGTCGAGAGACCATAGCTCGCTCGATAGAAGTTATACGATAACACTACGTACAGGCTAAGGCTAAGTGGAACCGAATGAATCCCTAGGTTAGTAACCTGTGTATAGGTAAGTAGTTTGTAGAAGAGACGACACACTTAGGAATCAGAACATTCGGTATACCATTAGCTACGGAGAAGACATTACTAACGTATGAGTTACTAGTACCTTTAACATCTATAGCGGAGGTACTCGACTTAGACGCGAAACTAGCGGAAGTCTTCGCCCTTAGGTATAACATTAAGGCAGTTAGGGAAGCGAACATGCCGGAAGAACCTATAGAGACTATAGAAATGTCTAAGGAAGATCGAGCGACACAAGAGCACTAGTACGGGGACATTATTAGATACTACCGCGATTAGCACGTTCCGGACTAGAATCGACAGCAACACCGGCGCTTCAAGGCTATAGCTAAGGAATTTAGGTACAATCCTATAAAGGGCATCCTCCTAAAGTAACGCATAATCTACACCCTAGAGGCAGCGCTAAAGCAACGAAACCTATAGTTAAGATGTCTCTCTCCCTACGAGATCGTACCACTCCTTTAGCG
The DNA here is from genome assembly GCA_002116395.1 of Ramularia endophylla. Classification (NCBI taxonomy): domain Eukaryota; kingdom Fungi; phylum Ascomycota; class Dothideomycetes; order Mycosphaerellales; family Mycosphaerellaceae; genus Ramularia; species Ramularia endophylla. Next base: position 4,481 of record MWSQ01001959.1, on the reverse strand, counting down.
TCTTCATAACGACTTAGGGCATTTTAACCCTCGCATTGTGCAATAGGGCCTATAGAGTGTTTAGTGGCTAAGGATGTATAAGGATATCCACGACTACATTAATGGATGTTTTGAATGCTCGATTTAGTCACACTAGGGCTATAACGGAGTAGGCTTATAGCCGTACCAACTACTAGAGATCCTCTACCCTAATAAAGTCGAGGAGATGGACCTAATAGGCCCGTTCCTACCGGTATCTTTACTAGGGAACGACAATGTTAAGTATAGGTATCTTCTAGTACGCGTTAATGTGTTCTGTTACTTTAGAGAAATTAAACCCTTACTAGATCGTAAAACGGAGACAGTATGTTTAGCACTCGAGCGCTTACTAAATCGAACCACCGATCTAATAGTAGTTTTCTATAATCTAGGCATAGAGTTCGTAATGGCCGGAGAGTACCTCCGCGCACGAACACCGCCTATCTATGTTAGAGCAGCTCTAACCGGCAGCAAACGGATGACAGGTATAGTAGAGGCACTAAACAGGGTAATCCGTAGATGTATGGAGCGCTTAGCTCCCCGGCAAATCGACCGTAACGGACACCTAGTGCATAACTTGTCTAATTAGGTTATAGAAGCCTATAGAGCTATCAAGAATGCCAACTATAGGTTTATGGTTTCGTACGGCTTCACCCCTACACAGATTAAGCTTAGGTTACTACCGCACGAGATAGACGACTAAGGGCCGCAAGCCCTACGAGGCGAAAGGCATAACGCACTAGTCTATCATCTCGAGGAAAGCCTAACCTCCCTTCCGGAATCACAAATCTTTAGAGTTTTCTAGTACATGACCGAGAGGCATGCTATCTAGGCCTCTATTAGACAACTTAGCGCATCTAGAGTATAGGAGAGGAATCGTCGCATGAACCTTAGAGTTAGACGAGGACTCTACGTGCACTAGGTTAGCGATACGGTTCTGCGAAGAAACCAACACATTCGCTAGAAATCACGATAGCCTCTATAGGCTAGGCCGTACCTTATCTACTCTAAGGCGCCTGACAGTAATCACTCTTTCATCCTGTTAACAATGTACTCTAGAGAAATCCTCCCTAGCACCTACTATGGGGACGACCTCTACTAGTTCGTACGCAGAACAGGCTACCTTGCCAATATGGAGCTAGAGTTCGACCTGCTTCTACGGCCGAAAACGCTGTACCTAAAGAAGATTAAGCCGTCGACTAGCTAACCGGCGAAGGCATCTCTATTCCATTAATGCCTCTAGTATTAACAACCTAGTATTAACTAAATCAGTAGTTATCTCTAAAAGGAATGAGCACTATTACCTTACTACTCTAGCGCTCTATCACTAGCGTGCCTACCAACATTATTGGCACTTAACGAGAAATGACCTCCGTTTACGAACTATGCCTATCTATTAATATCCCCGACATCATCACCTTAGCAATGTCGCCTAACTGATAAGGAACCTCTAACATGTAGGAGGAGTTAATAAGAAGCTAGTATAGAGTGCGGTAATTAAGAAGTTCGCTAGGAGTAAAACATTAATTACCTCCGTCGGCTAAAGTCCGGCAATTCACCTACACTACTATATTAATTACCTCAATTCATAGACTAATGCGACACCAACTAGGACCTAGTTAGCTAGCCGAGTCGTACGGCGGCGGGTCTCCGCTTAACCGAGCTAGATACGTTAAGACTCGCTAGATCCTAGATGTATAGCGTGAAGTAAATGGCCGGCTATGTGATGTATAACGTCGCCTACGTAATGTTCTCTATCTTAATCTCATTCACTTATACAAGCACCCTCCTGTTATTGGCGCTAGAAGTCCTTTAACCCTGCCTAGCGCTAGAAGTCTAGATGTAGATGCTTATTAGCTGTACGCATATACAATCTTAGCAACTATAAGTCTAGTGTAGCTAGTGAATGAACAGAAAAGAAAACCGCCCGCTTAATAGACAGAACTTTAGTATTTATTTACTTAATCGGGTTCGACCCGGAACGTTAATTGGCTGCTAAAGGATGCAAGTAGTATACCTTAACTAGCTTCGAGCTAGAATGTGTGCACGCTTAGGCCTAATTAGGCACGGGAACGACTACTAAGCCGAATCGTATAGCTAGAGTCCGCCTCCGTCTAAGGTCATCTTATAGGTTGCTCTAAAGAGCCTATGAAGTTGTCCTTAAAGATCGTAGCTAATCTTTTGCTCTTTTGCTAGTCATTAATACCTTACTATTACTAACTCCATTAAGGGAAGAACTACTAGCACTTAACAGTAAGCAGCGTCAAGGCACTAGTAGCACGAGTATCCGCGACCGCGTCCTTCCGATCTTTACTTAAAGCGCCGCTCCCGGAGATAGCGACACTAGCGATAGCGACTACGCCTCGCCTATTAAGAAGAAAGAATGGCACAATACCGATGGCTTAGTTTAGGCATAGAGACGCCACCGCGAAGTCCGCCGCGACAACATCATAGGCATTACTAAGGGCGACATACGTAGACTGTTACGCGTACGCGACTTCTCCGCCTCTACCGACCGTCCCTTATTATCACCCTTACTCGCTTATAAGCTATACGAGCGTACGATCATCATCGAGGCGAGACTCCGCTTTAACGCTTAGGTAGACTCATTAGTTCGGGCTAGAAGACATTAAGGCGCTACCGTAAGAGTCCTCCGCGACAACATTAAGGGCATTACTAAGGGCGACGTTCGCTACATACGACCGATAATCCGGATTATAGCCTATTATGAAGCGACCACACCTAGCACGGTAGTTACACCCTTACGACATTCACTGCCCTACGCTTACGCGATATCGCCTATACCTACTACCGTAAGAGCCCTCCGCGACAGCCTCACAGACAGAAAGATGGTAGACAAGACAGCCTTAGGGCGGACACGTACACTCTATATTGCTAACTAGTATAGTAGAGGCTTTACGGACTTAAGGGAGTTTCTTACCCTCTTATTAGCCGAACCTACGATGCTAAGGACACCGGCAATCAACTTAGAATCCACACGACAGCCGCCTACTATAGGCTTTTCACTAGAGTTAACGACGGCTAATTATAAGCCTAGAAACTCTAGCTACTCCTTAGTAGTAGCACTTCCTTAACTACGCACACGACCTACTATAGCACTAGGCACTCGCGATTACCACTATAACGCTTACTACGGAGATCAACATTAGCTTTCTCTCCCGCTATTAACCTTTGCGGCACCTCCGGCGGTACCGAACATACTCGACCTCCCCTATTAGTTAGAACGAAGCAGACATCCTATCACCTACACACGGTTTACGACTAATTGCGTACTTTACGAAGCGACGACTCTGCCCTCTCACTATATCGATACGAACTCGACATACCTACCTTAGCTTACGTCGATGTCGTAACTAAGTTGCCGACCGCTCTTACGCCTATACCACAACATTACTACGCCATATAGATACAGATCGAATTAGAGGAGGATCTAAGGATACAGCGGTAGCTAGCGTCCGTAGATAGACACCTTGACGGCCGTAGAAGGCCTCTTGTGTGTAGGTGAGTAGAAAGAGGGAACAGACAGCCGGCGCCTAATACGGCTTAGCACCGTGCTAAGAAGTACTGACTTTTCATCTCAACTTCGACATCTCCGATAGATTATCTATGCAATACACTGTCTACTCCTCTTTCTTAACGCGTACGCTGTTTCCGGTTAGGTCTCTAGGATTACGATAGAGAGTCCGGAGGCCTTACGGAGTAAGCCTAAGCGCCTATATACGCTTTTGATTCCTAGTAGCTTCTAGGTAATACGATAGATTACCTAAACTTAGAGCGGGTACGAGCCGCCGAGTCCTAGTATCTAGAGGTCCTATGTCTATAGGCCTAGTTTCCTAGTTAGTTCTTATCGAGAGCTTAGTCTTAGAATAGGTATAAGCTACCGAGACCTAGTATCTAGCGGTCCTAGGAAATCATCGTTAGGCCGGTTAAGGAATACTAGGTTAGATTATTAGATCCTCGAGGCGATCGCTATAGAGTCGCTACAAAGTCGATCCGTAGCGGAGTTAGTAGAGTTACTACTACGGAGGAGTACGGCGGAGCCGGAACTACGCGTAGTAGGCCTATACTATATACGTTGTTAAGCTTAGGGGTACGTAAATATATCGCGGGTTAAAGACGAGATAGAGACGTATAGTCGGAATTAAGTTAAGAGAGTAAATAAAATCAAGCTAAATCGGTGTTAGATAAGTTTACGTACGAAGTCTAAAAGAGAGTTAGAGAAAAGCTCTACTATATACGAAGGGGTTATAGCCTTAGGCTCTATCCCCGTATTCCGTAGCGGAGGATAAGCTATAAGCCGTAACATAGATAACCTAATAATAATAAACTTTCTAAATTTTCTTCTCTATAGTAATCTTAATAATATTAAGTTAATATTATAAGTAGGGAATAGGCTAAGAATAGCCTAATTCTAGAGGGAGGAATAATCTTAGAGTAATCTA
>KZ109572.1:35908-64875 GCA_002116395.1 Ramularia endophylla | reverse complement strand
GCGATACTGTCAGTAAAGCTTCCTATCGCAGACAACGACGAATATGCTGTCGCAGCTGCACACGGCGTCTTCACGTTGTTGGAGTGTCGTGGCGACTCACCGGAATCCGATCAGCGTACTTCTGACGGATGCGCTCCGCCTCTGCTTTGCGCTTCTCAAACGGGTGCTCGTCCTTAAACTTGGAGCGCATGCTGGCGGTTGGTGCGGTGATCGGTGGTGTGGTTTTGGAGTGTTGGAGTGTTGTTGTTGTGGTTTGGGTTGCGCGGCCGGTGAGTCGTAGGATGATGTATGGTGGAGGTAGCAAGCAAGCGGTCAAGTCATGTGAAGGTTCCAGGAAGGCAGCTGCGGGGCCGATTCCTTATCGCCTTTCGAGAGCTTTTGGGTGCCTTACCTAAGGTAGCTTTATTCACTGCGATTTCTCTTGATTAAACAACCTCAAAATAGGTCGGTTTTCCACGGTGAGTCTTGTAGACACGTCAGATGATGATGGGCACGAGTGCGTCTAGTTCGAGAACGTAGGGTATGTATAGTGCCCCGAAAGACGACAAAGACCGATTCCAGACAAAGAAGCCTCTCGCATGTAGAACGTGCTCTCCACTTGGATCAAGTGGGGCGGCTGTGCAGGCGACAGCATGATCATAATCATGACCACGAACCTGCGCCTGCCTTCACTTACTTACAAATATCATGTGCCAGTCTAGATGTAGTTGGCTACTATGCTAATGTTGCAGCTTCACGGCATCTTCGAGAAGGAAAAAGGCTTTGGCGCATTCGGTTTCATTAACTCTCAGCCTCTCCTTCACGGGGGTATCCATTTGTTCCTACAGATGCCCACCCTCCAGCATAGTAATGCTCAATCAATAAACGCCCATCGCTTGAAATACAAGACAAACACAAGAAAACCATCACAAAGTAACAGTGGAAAAGTAGAACTGATCCCACAGGAAGTCATAGTCCTCCACGAAGTTGCCAACCATGTCCAGCAGTGGCTTGTTCTTCAACTTCGATGCCACTCCTCGAATCATGCCTTGCGTGACATTCTCGTAAAAAGCGCCACGCATACCCCACCAGGCGAGCGACCAGCCGCGCTTCTTAATCTCCTCACGCTCGAGCTGGGTGAGCCCGCGAGCACCACCGGGTCGGCGTGATTCAAGATCGGTCTTTGCGAGTTGTCGGGCGCCATACTCGATACTTAGACCAAGCAGCCACGGTCTCCAGTCAGCTTTTCCACGGCCGTCCTTTCGTTGCGACCAATACGCCATCGCTGCGGCGTATATGGCTGGTCGTAGGATGAACATTACTTCCGCTAGCTCCCCTAAACCCGAGGTTTGGTGTACCAGTGCCTTTGGTGGCTTGATATCGTCCGCTGTGAGAACCTTTGAAAGAAGGTATGAGGAAATGTCATCCGGGTTTGGAAGTGGAGGGAGAGTCAAAGAGGTCCGCGGCATGGTCCATTGTTCGCTACCGGCTTCTGATCGCTCGGACGGTGGGCTCGACATATGTTCCTCTTCCTGCACTTCCTTCTCCATCACTTCGCGCTCCGGAAGAGGCGGAGTCAACAGCGGCCTTGAATTTGTCAAGCGCATTAAAATCAGCCTACACAGAGCCTTCATAGCCTCTAATAGCACTACCACCCTCCATCTAGCCTTATCCCCACTTCGTTTCGCCATCATTTCCAGCAAAAGTTCGGTGTATTGTATCACTTGCAACGAGGTCGCCGTTTTACGGTACAGTGGACTTTTCTGGCAGTAGAATCGCGTATATCGGTTGTGTGGGTTCTGGTGCCGTGGTGCGGATCGTAGAGATTGTGCCAGGGCTCGAGAGAGTAAGTTGTCATGGTATAGCGAAAGCAGCTGCACTCCAGAGTTGAGACCTTCGGTGGAGATGTCAGACATTCGCAGGCCTCCTGATGGGGAGTTAGTATCATCCTTATGCTTATATCGCGGAAGAAACGTACCAGGGATGAGATATGTCACTGAGCGCAACGCGCCTTCGACCTGGCCAACTGCGCCGGCGTTCTTGGTGATGAAATCGCTGTACATGTTAACCCATTTCGTCGGCAGCTTGACGACGACTCTCGTCTGCGCTGCCGCCTGTTTGAGCTGCTCCATCATCGAGATTGGTTGACAGAGATCTGTCTGATGAGAGGCTGGAATCACCAGGAGGAAGAAGGGACACTGGACGCTGCGATGCGATCGTGCCGAGGTTCAGGCAATTGAACCAAACTTGATTCGAGCGCTTACAATATTTGATGGCATTGACCTGCTGAATGCAGATAACGATAAGGCACCTAATTTGCAAGAAAAAGTGGTGCATCCGAGTGGTGCATCCGACTCTCACGATCGCACATAATACCACACCCAGATACATCGCCAAAGATGCCGGCGCAAAGAACACAGTCGAATCGCAATCGCGAGCCCAGACACAACCCGCTCAGCGAGGACTACTCCCCCACAGCTCCACAGAAACCGGCCAAGGCAAGCAAAAAGCGCAAGTCAGGACAGTCGGAAGATGGCCAGGACTATGTCAAGTCCAAGCAGTCGGCGCGCATTCTAGGCCTTGGAAAAGAGCTGGAGGAAGAAGATGAGAAGGAGCGCTCGAGCAAAATCTCCAAGCCCGCAAATCCAGACTTCTCATTCAAGAGAGACTTTGGCCTCGAGAACCTGCAGGACGATGAGGGCGGCGTGGAGGTGGGGGAGGACGACGACAACGAGGAAGCGTGGGGATCAGACGAGGAGGTGGAGGAGATTGAAGTCGACCCGAACGATCTCGACATGTTCAACAAGTTCAACCCGTCCTTTGATCCCGCAACGCTGCTTGAACCCAAGTCCACCGGAAACGATGAAGCTCAAGGTCCAGGCACGAATCTCGCAGATCTGATCCTCGAAAAGATTGCCGCACACGAAGCTCAGCAAAGGGGAGGACTTACGCCGGCTACTGCGCCACAGCAGATACACGGCGGCGGTGACCCCGACGATGCCGTCGAACTCCCTGCCAAGGTCGTTGAAGTTTACACACAAGTCGGCCTCCTGCTCTCACGCTACAAGAGTGGAAAACTCCCCAAGCCATTCAAGATTCTTCCCACACTACCTCAATGGGACATTCTTGTGGGCATCACTCGTCCAGACTCCTGGACACCCAATGCCGTCTACGAAGCCACCAAAATCTTCACATCATCTCGACCTGCTGTTGCACAAGCTTTCTGCGCCGATATTCTGCTACCAGTCGTGAGAGAGGACATCCGGGAGACGAAAAAACTGAATGTGCACCTTTACAAAGCCTTGAAGAAGGCACTCTACAAGCCTGCAGCTTTCTTCCGCGGCTTCTTGTTCCCTCTCGCTGGCAGCGGAACTTGCACGTTGCGGGAAGCTCAAATCATCGGGAGCGTTTTGGCGAGAGTCTCCATCCCAGTGCTCCACTCCGCAACAGCGCTATATAGACTGTGCGAAATTGCCGCAGAGCAAATGATGCACGATGTCGAGTCCGCAGGTGCGTGCAATATCTTCATCCGTACGTTGCTGGAGAAGAAGTACGCTCTGCCCTTTCGGGTGGTTGATGCTCTTGTCTTCCACTTCTTACGATTCCGCGCGGTACACCAAGCGGAGGATGGAAAGGATGTTGACATGGATGCGAACACCATTGCTGGAAAGCGAAGTGCTGCAGCGGAGAAGCTCCCCGTGTTATGGCATCAGTCTCTCCTAGCATTCGCGCAGAGATACAAGAACGAGGTCACAGAGGATCAACGGGAGGCGCTACTTGATCTCCTACTTGTAAGAGGCCACAAGGAGATCGGTCCGGAGGTGCGCAGAGAGCTCTTGGAGGGGAGAGGGAGGGGTGTTATGATCGAACCTGCTGCAGAAGACGCAGCTGGTGGTGATGACACCATGATGGATGCTTGATAATCGGCATGGAGGGCAGTGGACACGAGGGACGCGAAATATGAAGAGCTAGCAGTCGCATTCCCAGTTAGCCTGAGAATTTTATGAACAACCAGAGTATCGTGGAGCCTACCCTTGGTCGCTCATAATATTTGCAGCCCGAACAATGGCCTGCGAAAAGATGGACTGCTTGAAGCCAGCGCTACATGATCGAGTATTCCCCTTTCCTGGATTCTCTGTGGTCTCTGCAACACTCTCACCCCCACATTCCCTCTCACTCATCCACCTTTACGTCCATCCTTCCCATATAGCGACCAATTTCTTCGTGTCTACGGCACCGGAACAGGTTGTACCAACATCATATCAGACTTTTGGAAAGTGAAGTGTGACCAAACCACCATCATCAACAGGCGAATGTGCCTGAGAAGGCTGCTTGGTCACCCTTCTAGAATATCCCAAGGCCAGCCTGCTGCTTCGCGTCGCCCCTGCACTTGCCAATGACCAGTCCAGGATCCTCAACCTCGCCGAGATTAATGCCAGCTCAAGTGCGTCTAGCAAACAACAAGCACTAACTGCCGCATCGATGCATATTCGAAACCTCACAACGCAGCACAGAGATCCGCAATGCAGGGCCTCGAAATGCGAAGATCGCTAAGCTTTCTGCCAACTTCTTATTTCCTAGAGACCGGCACGCGAGTCAAGCAATCTGCTTTGTCGGTAAGTCGTGTGGCCAGGGTTTGACCATAAAGCAAAACGAAAATGCCTCACATCAATCCTGGTGTTGGGGAAGCATCCGAATGCACGAGTAGCAAAGTCTGCTTTTCTCAGGTGCGTGTCCTTCGAGCGGCGAGTTGCACAGCTCACATTGTTCGAGCTGGCCAAGAGCAGGGCTAACAAGCTTGCCTGTCGTCCTGACTACATTCGCGACAATGGAGGGATACTCTTTCTCCACAGAGTCGAAGTACTGTTCCATCAAGTCATCGATGGTAGTGTTCTTCGTACTAACGATAGGTTTGACTTCGGCCGTGATGAATCTCTCATCGAATGGTGGATCGACGAAAGAGACGTACGATGCAAGCTCTTTATTGAGCAACTCTCGCAAAGGGTGATAGAATGGCACACCGTGAAGCGACTCCCCATCAGCGACTATCCAGGGTAGTGAAATTCCTCGCCCTTTGGCAGTCTCGGCCAGAGTACGTTCTGCCAACTTGGTGGCGCTGTGGTCCCAAATAATTGCTTCGCAGTCGTGCTCTTTCGCGAAATGAACTATAAGTCTACGTCTGAGTGTCTGCTCCGCATCTTGTCGCGAGGTTGCAGAAGTCGCTCGAGCTAGTACGTGAAGCAGGCGTTGTCCCGCGTCCTTGGATGGGGAAGCATCACGTCCTTCGTCTTTGAACAGTTCAGGCACGTTCTCTAAAGAGAGAGCGTCCGACAGCTCGACAGAGTGGTATTCATGCTCCGGGAATCGCTCTTTGAGCTGGCAAAATAAAGAGTCTGCTTCGTCGGCGTCCGACACATGACCGCTTCGCACATGCAAGATGCAAAGTTTAAATCCTGTCCGGCCAGTCTTTTCCACTTGGCCTTTGAGATGCTGGCTGACGACGTGCAGCAAGGTCACGGAGCACGAGTCGAATGATACAGGACAGAGTACAGCTCGCTCATTCCCAGGCTCTGCATGGCGCACCCGAAAGCTTTCCAGTCGCTTGACGATCTTGGTCTGGACGTATTTGCTGAAGCATGTCTTGCATAAAGGCTCTGTGCGGACTACGATAGCAGGCTCGATGGCCTGGCATCGCTTGCACAGACTGTCGTCGATGGGATTGTGCGGTAAGCGTCTTCCGGGCATGATGTGATGTTCTTGTTGTTAATATTCTTGTTCTTGATGTTCAACAACGTCGCCTGTGAAGTTAGTTCCTGGTTAGGGATTTTGTTAGCGGCGGCAATGATCCTTGCAACCCAAGTTTTAATGGTGACAGGTCTTGGCCGAATCGTTGCAAGCACAACCACAACCACAGGGCATTGTTGGGTAGCGTAGGGGTATGCAAAACTCGAATCGCAATCGTCCTACACTGGTTGTGCACCACGTTGACATCTCAATAACAAGCAATATTTTACTTTGCTATCTCGCGCCAAGACCGCGGCACTTGTAGGAGTAGGAGGTACTTGTACGGAGTACATACCTATCACCTCATACCGTAACGCCTATGTCATCCATGGATGCCAAGGTGTCTCGGATGTCTACCGTGGGGCGCCGCTCCAAACCTTTATAAAGGCCATCAATCTCCCCGCGAGTTTAAGCTCGCGAGGGAGGGGAGCTTGTTGGCATTGTTGGACTGCTGGGTACGACGGGCAGAGTGCAGCAGTAGTTGAAGAAGAAGAGACGGTATCGAAACAGGTGGCATCGTCGTTGGCCCGCCGCGATCGCGCTCGCAGCCATCAGTGGCTTGCATACCCATACCCAGCCGGAACCCATCACTTGGCGTAGCATATTCGCTCTCGTTTTTGCGACCGCATGGAAATCTCCTCACATCCTTATCTACAATCGCTGCAGTAGTGGTCACTGCACACCCGACTCACCACGCCCGACACACCACCCGCGACGACAGGCGCATCCACCTCTGGATGCCCGAGATCGAAACGCTGGACAGACTCTCCTCCGCGGAGCTGTATAACGAGCAGTTCCTGGGTTGAGATCCTCGATCCACAGAGCTCGGCGCACACGACGGCGAGTGCAAAAGCACCATACTGCCCGTAAATTCGAGGGGAACCGCTCAAGATGTGGGAACAACTCTCGATCAATCGGCCGCATCTGGTCTACATCATTCTAGGAGGATTCACCACGCTTTTCATGCTGTGCTCCTCCGTCATCAAAGAGAGACTATACATTGGCGAAGCCACGGTCGCCACGCTTTGTGGTATCATCTTCGGCCCTCATGCAGCGAACCTCATCAATCCCGGAACATGGGGTAATACGGACCAAATTACCCTTGAATTCTCTCGCATTGTTCTGGTTGTGCAATGCTTTGCCGTGGGAGTTGAACTGCCCAAGGCATATATGGAGAGGCATTGGCGGTCGGTGGTCTTCTTGCTCATCCCAGTCATGACTTTTGGCTGGCTAATGACAAGTTTGTTCATATGGGGTCTCATGTCACCTCACCTTAACTGGCTCCAAAGTTTGACAGTCGCTGCTTGCGTCACCGCCACTGACCCTGTCCTGGCATCTTCGGTGGTGGGAAAGGGCAAGTTCGCAAAACGAGTACCCAAGCATCTTCGAGATCTCCTTTCGGCGGAGTCTGGCTGCAACGATGGTATGGCATTTCCGTTCATCTATCTGGGTCTCTACCTCATCAAGTATCGGCCCGACGCAAACGCAGTTGCGTTCCACTGGTTCTGCTTCACAATTCTGTACGAGTGTGTTTTTGGTGCATTCTATGGCGTCTGCGTCGGGTATATCGCTCGTAGAGCTGTTCGCTATGCTCACGAGCGAGACATTATCGACCGAGAGTCATTCTTGGTATTCTACTTCGTCCTGGCCCTGTTCTGTGCTGGATCCGGCTCCCTCCTAGGCATGGATGATCTGCTCGTTGGCTTCGCCGCCGGCGTGGGATTCAGTAACGATGGCTGGTTCACAGAGAAGACTGAGGAGTCACACGTTTCCAACGTCATCGATCTATTGATTAACTTGGCGTTCTTCGTGTACTTTGGAACGATCATTCCGTGGGCGCAATTCAACAATGGAAATCTGGGTCTCGATGTTTGGAAGCTGGTGGTGATTGCCCTTTTGGTCTTGTTCTTCCGGCGTATACCCATCATGTTGGCGTTGAAACCTGTCATTCCTGACATCAAGACATGGCGTGAGGCGCTGTTCGCCGGCCACTTCGGACCTATCGGCGTTGGAGCTATCTTCGTGGCCATTCTTGCGAGAGCAGAACTTGAAACAGATACTACAACGCCCCTCGCAGATCTGCCTCCGGAGTCCACAGATGAATACAATGTCATCTACCTGATCTGGCCGATCACTTGCTTTCTGGTCATTTGTTCAATCGTTGTGCACGGATCCTCCATCGCCGTCTTTACACTCGGCAAGCATATCAACACACTCACGCTGACCATGAGTTATACTCAAGCCAATGACCAACCGTCTTGGATGGAACGGTTGCCAAGGATTCAGTCTCGTTCGAAGAGCATGATGTCCACGCAATCTTTCGACGAGAAAACCGGCCCTGACCTGCCCATCGGCGCACCTGGAACGTTTTTGCGTCGACAAAAGGAGGAGGACAATCCGAGCAGAGCACAGAGTCCAGTCAGAGGGCAAAGTCGCGGGTCTTCCAGACATCGATCGAGGGGTAGCAAGAGTAAGAATTGGGACTATGGTATTGGACCTGGTGGACCAGTTAGTCAATCAGCAATTGCGCCTGCACGTCGCCGACCTAGCCTCGACCAGCCTCAGAGCCGTAGCGACTCGGAAACTCTTGCTATAAAGAGTGACCCACCTTCTGACGATAAGACGTCTGGAGAAGATGACGATGTTACCCCGGGCGAGGAGGCTGGGGAGATCTTCGAGGAAGGAGGTCATACCGTCTATGAGGATGAAGACGGGAATGTGTTAGCGGTGGAGGAAAGCCATAGAGAAGGCACCGAAGATGCTCGACAGCAGGACGAAATTCATGAAGGCAAACGCCTCATGCACAAGGAAGGAGCAGACCACCACCATGGCGTGGCCACAACGAAGGGAGACCCTAGCGCGCATCCTGATCATGATGTCGTGAGTAAAGATGAAGCCGGCAAGGCACCAGAAAGACCTGGCAGGAACTGGCGAAACGGCTTGAACAAAGTGAGTACCATGACCGGAATACATCGACGTGCCACTGGCGGGAAGCCAGAGGCAAAGTCCGAGCAACCCAAAGAGGCCAGAGGCCCTGCTCGTGCCTATCAATATGGCAATACAATTATTGTGGAAGATGAGGACGGTGAGGTCATCAAAAAGTACGACATTCCGGGCCCGGAGAGGAAGCAAACTACCACCGCAGATCCGGAAAAGTCCAAACAGCGTCTTGGTCAAATGAGCAAGATGCTTGGTCTCGGTGGCAAAGAGCAGAAAGGCAAATCTGGTGGCTCATCCGGAAAGCAGCGAAACACCGCAGGCGACAATGAAGATGATGAACGTGTTCGCTTCACAATAACCGCGGGTGGTGAACGGATGAGCAAAGCCCAATTTATCAATCAAATCCGCACAATGGACCCCAAAACGCGTGTAGAAGCTGTCGAAAAGAGCAATGCCCCAGAAGCGGTAAAACGCGAGGCACGAAAAGACTACAGAGAGCAGTCTTCGGCTGGCGGTGGGTCGAGTCATGCGGTACCCGTTGTGGACAGCAGAAGCTCAGAAAGAGATAATGGTGATGCCACTGTCAACGAGGGAGCTACTGTGCAGAGAGCATCCAGCCACGACTCGAATGACTTGAAGCTGGTGGACTCTGGCAACAGGGAAATTCCGTTCCACGACGTCTCTTCGGATCTACGTCGCAGGGAACAGGGCGACGAAGGTGAAACCGCGGCTGAGCGACGGCGTCGTCAAGCATTGGATCAGCCACAGGCGGATGAAGATTCGGACGATGACGGAACTGAGCGTGTTCCACCAAACCGCCGCGCTGGAGCAACTGGTCCTGCACCGCACCATGAGCGACACATCAGCAGTAGCGGCGAGACTGCGGCAGAACGACGGCGGCGCGAAGGCGCCTTGGGAATTCGAGATGAGGATGGGAGTGATAGTGAAGATGACAATCAACCTCGAGAACTGCCTCGCAACATTCGCTTTGCGGATCAGCAGCCGTCTGAGACCCGCCAACCTCGACAGAGCGCGCTGCGATGGGGAACTAATGTTGGCAGATAGAGGGTAAGTTGATCACTATAGAGAGTACAGTCGTACAAAATACAAGTAAAATAGATACCCCTACATTGCATAGCGTCGAGATGAAAGATGTGAGGCAGGCGAGATTTGAGCTGGTGGGCAATTGAACATTTACAGCACAGACTTGGATATAGTACCAAGTCGACAATGGCCGCCCCTAGCTGCCGACAAACACTTCACCACAAACCTCTACATTCACCACCCTCATTTGTTCGTCCGGCGCGAATAGCCCTCAGGGCATACCAAATGAACCACATGCCCGTTACCGCACTTATCGCTGATGCTTGAGGCTCTTATATGTGTGGCGACTGAATAGTCCTGATTATCAGGAGATTGGCTCAGTTGAGCGCTGGCGCAATGGGAGAGAGCAATTGAGAGACATAGAGACGGCAATGATGTTCTATCATGTTTCATGCACATGGAGTAAATGTCGCTAAATTTCAGGCTATCTTCGTCGTCATATCTATTGTTTAGGTGAAATCATCATCTCCTCGTTCTCAGCGATGGGTATAGGTTCGTTCGACGACTTGTTCTTCTCGTTCTCACCGACGACCGCAATGGTGCCGGTCATGTCCAAGTTATAATCGGTGTTCGTTGATAGGACGTACTCCTCCTGGTCGATGTGGCGGAAGGTGAAGTAGAAGATGACAGTGAGAATGCCACCTGCAATAGCAACACCACCAAAGTCCCAGGTGAGGTATGGATCCTTGATCACGGAAGAGCATGCCAGACCGATAATGTATGCCATAGCAGTGCTAAAAAGGTTGATGGCGGAAACCAGACCTCTCATGTTAACAGGAGCACGGGAGTATGCAATACCGTACGCAGGAACGTTGACGAAGAGTTCAGAGATACCGCCGAGAGCAAATGGGATCGCAGCGAACCAGATGGAAATGGGAGCGACACCAGTGCCAATTTCACAGTCGCTGGAGCCCATGTTGCCACAGGGAGACTGTTGGTAGGCATAGTAGTTGAGAACAGTGTAACCGATGCCTCCTACAGTCGACATTGCAAGACCAGTAGTGATACGTGCAACTGGGCCGTAGTGGATGTTCAGCTTTCGGAGGAGTGGATAGAGGCCAAAGTTCAACACAGGCATAAAGCATATGATCGAGAGGGAGTTGAAGTTGTTGATTACATCGTTGGGGACCCCGTTGGTTGTAAGCATGGTCGTCAGGAAGCTGGCCGCTGAGCCAATGCCGTTGTCGTTGAGATATTGCTAAAATCCAAGTCAGCATGGGTCACAAACAAGTTAGATATGAGAGTCGAACAATTGGAAAGAAGCAGAAGATCCCAGTAGCCTGGAACGTGCGGCGAACATCCTCGACGAACTGGTCGTTCCAGCGAGTCGAAATGTGCTGACCCTTCGCAGCGATCACCGATGGCTTGGCGGGCTCCCAGAATCCGTGGCGGCCAATTTTGAAGATTCCACCGTTCTTCAGGCAAATACCTAGAACGCGAAAGACATTGCCAAGATCACTGCCACCTGGTGGGTGTAGTACAAGGCGCTTGTGCAGGAACCAGAGCATGATTGGGAGTGGCAGATAGAGAATAAGGGGCAAAAGGTACGCCAGCCAAAAGCCAACGTATTTCTCGGCGTATGCTGTGGGCACACCCATGAAGCCACCAATGTTAATGAGCAGGTAGAACCAGAGGACAACTCTCTCTGTGGTAGCTTCAGGGTCCTGGATGACACGCTCGCCGCTCTTGGTTGTAATAACCTTTGGCACGGTCGTTGTCATTTGATCGAGAAGCAGCGGAGAGACGTTGGGCTTGAACATGGCGGCACCAGGAGCCAGGAGGTAGAGAGAAATGAAGAATGGAGCCTTTGCGGTCCCATTCTCCAACAGACTGCGCGCAGCAGAGCCGACCATGAGAATGTGTGAGATACCGCAGACTGCGATACCCCAGATGATCATCTTCCAGCGTCCAGTCTTGCAATCCGCAAGCCATCCAAAAACGAGAGGAAGAGCGTACACCTATAGCGCATAATGTTAGCCACCTTGAACCGGGATTTCCAGCATCTCATTTTCTTACCAGCATCTTGAATGACTGGTCCACGGCGTTGGCCTTGACTGTTCCCATGTTCAAGGCACCACCGGTCTCCTGAGTTCCTCGAGGCGGAGCACCGTAGCCATTACCACCCTCTGGAAGAGGACGGTTGACGAAGTTGGATGTCACACCCGTTACACCATAGTAGGAAGCACGTTCGCAGAACTCCACAAGACAGAGCAAGTAGGCGACAGTGGGAATGTTTCCAGCCACACGACGAAGAGTCTTCAATTCTTCCTCAGTCGGTTTTCCCTCGTAGTCACCGACCATCTCGATCGGATCATGGTAGGCAGTGTGAGCGCCCTTTTCGTTGACGACCTCGTCAACAGACGAAGACTCGCGTACCGACGACATGGCGAGGGTCCTTGTCGTGTCTTGGGTCAAGGTTAGCAATGGCCTTCCTTGCGTGAAAGGGTTTGAACTCACCTTGCGTGAATGAACAGGAACCGCACTCGAATGGAGAGGGAGGGGGATAGCAGGCGGTCATTCAGTCGGCGCCAGGGGTGAACTATATACAACACACCATCTATCTGGTATCGCACGCGACCGCCGCCCCGGCACAATCTGTGCCCACCCGTAAATTCGGACCTTGTCCGAGTCAGGATAAGCTGCGTACTACGATGGACCGCGGTTAGGGCTTACCGGTGGATTCGAGACTGGCTTTCCTTGCCTCGTGGCAAACGCTCCGTGCATCATCGAGTGAACGCCTTGAAGTGGTATGGTATGGTAGTAGTAGTTGTGGCGCGGACAGAGCAAGCTCTACCATCCATTCAGGGCTCCTCCAATCAACGCCTGCGCATTCATCGTCGAACCACCTTCCTCATTGGGTCAAGGGATATCCTTCTCCACACTTCACGAATCTTGTGG
This sequence comes from Ramularia endophylla, assembly GCA_002116395.1. Lineage (NCBI taxonomy): Eukaryota > Fungi > Ascomycota > Dothideomycetes > Mycosphaerellales > Mycosphaerellaceae > Ramularia > Ramularia endophylla. The sequence continues at coordinate 52,170 of KZ109572.1, read as the reverse complement.
TAAATCTTAAATACTAGTAACTCGTAGCTTCATGACAGTATAGCTACCTATAACATGTCGTCGGGTTATGGTGTTGCCATGGAAATTGGGCATGGCGTGGCATGTCTTCGAGTGCTTGGAATGCTTGAAGATGGCTCGGCGAAAGCGCGGGAAGGCAACGTGGAAACAGGAAGATCATACCTTACGGCGGATGACCAGAAAGAGCTTAGTCGCGATAGCAGGAACATCTTAGATAAGGTAAGAATCGTTCTGGGTTGTCTTGGAAATTCTAGCGTATCTTGGCACAATTAGCAGATGTGCTAGCGTCTTGGCTAGTTGATAACGACATATATGCGCCTCGCCTCTTAGATGAGACACACGACAGTTTGACCAACCGCGCCGCGGTTGAAACAACTCTTGCCGGTGGCGCCGCAGAACACATCGAATGGGACTCGATGTAGAATGCCTCTCCACGATGCTTGTGCAAGATAGCTCTTCCCATCGTGCAGTAGTCCAGTAGTCTATCAGGCGACAAGGGAGAACTCGGTTCGACGTGATCCTCGAACAATTGGGTGACTGGACCGAGAATATGGATATTTCTCTCATCATTCTTCCTTGTCCCAAGCTGCTTCGACGTCCGCCCAACCTGAACGCCATCTGCCTCCGCCAACCTCGCCGCCCGTTCGCAACTCGCGAGCCTTCTGCGCATCCTCCCGCCAGCACCGCGCAGAGAAATCGTCGCAGACAGAGATCATATTGCCCTCTGTAGACCACGCCAATGAGGTAGCCTCCTTGCTGTGCGCCCTCACCAGCGCCGTGCCGTGCGTAAAGACGTGTGGGCCCGGGACCGGAGCAGATGTTGTTGGCGAGGGTATGGAAGGTAGACTGAGCTCACCAAAATCATCCTCCTCGCCGTAAGCCACTGGGGCACGTCCTCCGCGAGGGAAATGACGTTCATCCGTAGGGAAAAGGATGGGATTGCAATCTGTGTTGCCAACGGCCAGCATCTCGCTCTTGTCGCCTTTTGCTCGGCGTATAGATGCCTTGACGTAGAAGCTGCTAACGCGCAAGCCCGGATGTTTGAATCCGTACAGCGGCGCGAGGGCGTTCTTTGCCTCTTTTGGCGTGCGCCTCCTGCTTGGGTTGGAAGACATTTCTGGTACATGGCCAAGGACGAGTTGGTTTGTAGAATACGCATAGATCGTAGAGTCCCTGCAGACGGTGTACAAGCGCGCACCGTCGCCTGACATGGCCATTGCATTGATGCCGTAATTCCGTGTTCGCGTGTGCGTTTCTGGAACGGGAGTGCTGCCCAGGGCCACTGGATTTCTCCTTCCCACGCCTCGAATGTCCCAGACCTTGACCGAGGCATCGACCTCGCTGGCAGTGATGATGAGATGCTCACGACCATATGGCATATGCTGGAAGGAGGTGATTGACAATTCGTCCCTCTCTCCAGCCACGAATGGTCGGTTCAGTGAACGATGCCCGCAGCCAACGTCCAGGGCTTGTCCGTAGCGCGTTTGAGTTTGAACCTGACCATCACCATCGATATTGTGGCCGAGCGCCACACGCATGCTCTGAGCTGGTGCTTTCCCGCCACATCGCAAGTCCCAAACCTGCACAGTCCCATCTCTCGAACTGGTGGTGACCATATTGTCGTCGTTCGGCCTGAAGCGAACTTGCTTGACACTACTCTTGTGGCCTATCAACTCACACATGGTCTTTTGCGTCTGCATATCAACCACACGAGCCGTCTGATCTCCACTTGCAGTAGCAAGAATGTAGTCGTCAGAGGAAAAGCCCATGTCCATGACGGCATTCTTGTGTACCCGAAACTTTACGTGGATCTGGTTGAATCTTGATTCCGCGTTGGAATCGATGAGGCGCACGCTTCCCTCTTCGTCGCCCACGGCAATCAATGGGTTGGTATTGCAACTCGTCGTGCAGAAGGGAAGCGCAGTGCCCCTAAATGTGTGAGTGTCGTCCGGACTGGTCACAAAGTTCGCAGTCTCTGCTGTCCAATCTGATCCATGGTCGGGCCCTGTGCGGTGGCGGGAAAGCGCATCGTGGCCACCGAAGCTACGCTCCAAGATGCGGCGCGACTGGCCAGGTTCGCGCAAGCGACGTATAGGTTGTGGGAAGGGCTTGAGTTGTTCAAACATCTCAGGCAGACTTTCGACATCGGACAAGACCTCCTCGTCATCGTCTTCGAAGACTAAAATTGGACCAGCCTGTGTGCTCTGCGCGTATTTCAGTGGAGACGACTGCAGTGGCGGCGAGCTAGCAACATCGATAGAGAACTTGCGTCGCTTGAACGGTCTTGAAGAGGGAATCTCATTCTCATCGCCTTGAAGGATATCGTCGCCCAGGGACAGTCCGCTGCGTCGACGGTTGACGCCATTCTGGGTGATGTCGCGAAGCTGTCGTCCGGCCTTGCTAGGGCGACTGCCACGCGTCGAGGCAGTGTTTCGGGGGGTGAAGAACTTGGTGAATCTTTTGGGCGTGACCGTGGGCGGCTTCTTGATCTTTTGGCCACCAGAGAGCGAGATCTTGGTCGACGGGCGGAGAGGCGATGAGGCGATGGCAACACTCTTTCGGCCGGCGGGGAGTCCAGTCTTGTCGCAGACAGGTGAGGAGCTGGGTGGCTCCATGGCGTACGCGTGGCTATGCTGATGGTGATCTGAGATGATGCATCAAGGAAAAGATTTGGGAGTCACGTCTGGTCTTGAAGAAGCGCGTCCTTCGAGGTCGCATCGCGTAAAGAGATGTGGAGCTTCCCGTCGTGCCGCCGATTAAACTTTCGTGCTGGATGACTAAATCGGTTTTTTTCCAAAATCATCGTGGTTCTCGAATTTGAGAGAATCAACGAGTCTTCAAATATGGCGTCCGTCAAAAGAAAGGCCGTGACCGACGAACGGCCTAGCAAAAAGGCAAAACCTGCTGAGGTCAAGGACGAAAAGAAGCCCACAGAGGGCAAGGAGAGGAAAGGACGGAAGCCACAGGAAGATGATGCTGGCGAGAAGAGACCGCCAGCCAAGTCAATATTGCAGCAAGAAGATCGCGCGTTCCCTCGTGGCGGTGGAAGCGTCTTGACTCCGCTAGAACACAAACAAATCAAGGCGCAGGCAGAGCGCGACGTGCTGCTGGAGCAGGAGCAGGAGGATGGAGAGGCCGCCGAGGCAGGACAAGACGAGCCAGAACTGTTCAAAGAAGGTGCTGCGGCTGGGAAGAAGAAGAAGCGCAAGGATGGGCGCAAGAGCTTTGGCGACGTCAAAGTCGAGGGCTCGGGGGTGAAGATTCAAGGACTGAGCTACAAGAGCCTCGTCGTTGGCAGCACGGTGCTGGGGCGGGTGACTGCCATCACCGCACGAGATGTTGCGCTCGCTCTCCCCAACAATCTCACCGGATTCGCACCCATCATCGCTGTTTCAGACAGCCTCACTGCGCGCATCCAGAAGCTGCTGGACGAGGACGACAAGCAGCAAGACAGCGACGACGAGGCAGAGGATGTCGACCTCAAGAAGCTTTTCTTCATCGGACAATGGGTGCGGGCTATAGTCACTTCGACCGGGACGGATCCGACGGAGAAGGGTGGCAAGAGCAAAAGACATATCGAGCTCTCACTGGATCCTGGCCATGTGAACGGAGGACTATCAGAGGAAAACTTTGTCACCAACAGCACGATCCAGGCTGCCGTCCGAACTGTGGAGGACCATGGCATCATCATGGACTTGGGTCTTCCAGACGCGAGCGTGCGAGGTTTCATCAGCAAGAAGGACCTCGGCTCGGCCTACAACATCACACAGCTGGAGGCGGGCCAGGTCATGTTATGCTTGGTCACTGGAAAAGGCAGTAATGGCAAGGTCTTGAAGCTTTCCCCGGACCCGAACAAGTTCTCTGTCACAACTCCCGGCAACGTCAAATTGCCAGTCGTTAGCGATGCGCCGACCGTCGACGCTTTCCAGCCTGGAACCGCTGTTGAAATTCTGGTCACAGAATCGGGAAGCCGGGGTGTCGTCGGCAAGGTGATGGGCATGCTTGATGTCACCGCCGATGTCACACACTCGGAAGCCTTCGACGAGGAGGATATGGTCAAGAAGTACAAGATAGGGTCGAAGACCAAGGCTCGCATAATATATGTACTTCCACTGGACGACGGTGCTCGGCGAGTTGGAATCTCGATTCTGGACCACGCACTCACGCTCATTCCTCCTCCTTCGAAGCTTGCAGAGAATTCCACCTCGAAGATTAAAACACAGTCTGCCGAGCTGGATCAACACTTTGCTCTTTCGGCCATTGTAAACGACGCAAAGGTAACTCGCGTCTCTGCAGATCGCGGCATATATCTCAATCTGCCAGGAAAGTCTTCCAAAGACCAATCTCCTGTCGCCTTTGCCCACATTTCTCAAATTTCGGACAGCCGCATCGACTCAATTTCGACTTCTGGTCCGTACAAGATTGATTCCGCCCACAAAGCCCGGATCATCTCTTACAATCCGATCGACAACATTTACTATGTATCGCTGAAGCAATCTATCCTTGGCCAAACGTTCCTCAGACTTGAGGACTTGACCGTAGGTGAGGTTGTCAAGGGCACTGTCGCTAAGCTCATCCTGGGTGGCACAAAGGGGCTGACTGGTATTCTGGTCAAGCTCAGTGACAGCATCTCTGGACTCGTGCCAGAGATGCACTTCAGTGATGCACAGCTATCGCACCCGGAACGCAAGTTCAGGGAGGGACTTACGGTCAAAGCAAGGGTTCTATCTGTAGACGTCGACAAGCGCCAAGTTCGTCTGACCTTGAAGAAGACTCTTGTTGAGGCCGAAGGTGCTATCTCGGTGTGGAGCTCCTACACTGACCTAAAGCCTGGAATGGAGGGTCGAGGAACCATCATCAACCTACTATCGAATGGTGCTGCTGTACAGTTCTATGGCGAGGTCAGAGCTTGGCTTCCAGTCGCTGAGATGAGTGAAACATTTATTGAAGCACCTGAGAAGCACTTTCGACTAGGCCAGACCGTCAACGTCAAAATTGTATCTGTCAGCCCGGCAACGCGAGAAATGAAGGTGACATGCAAAGACAGCGGGGACTTTACCTCCGAGCAGCAGCAGGCATGGGATGAGACTACTGGTGGTGCCATTGTGACCGGCGTCGTAACTTCTAAAACTGCGGACAGTGTCCTGCTCGACCTGAATAATGGTTTGAAGGGAGTAATCACAATCGGGCATCTTGTCGATGGATCTGCTGCAAAGGAGGAGAGCGCTTTGAAACGTATTCGCGTTGGACAGACTCTCACAAATCTCGTTGTGTTGGATACACTCGATCGCAGCCAGACGGTACTGCTGAGTAACAAGCCTGGTCTTTTGATGGATGCGCAAGCGGGCACACTCATCCGGTCATTTGAGGATGCACAAGAAGGCCGCAAGGTCCACGGATTTGTTCGAAACATTACAGCCGATGCTGTGTACGTCGAATTTGCTAGTGGCACGGTCGGCCTGCTCCCGAAGAGTCAGGTCTCGTCTGAACTGGTCGCAAAACCTGATTTTGGATTGAGGAAAGACCAGACGTTGAACCTCTGGGTAAGCGGCAGAGACAATCTGCGACAGCGCTTTCTGTTGAGTATGAGAGAGGTCAGCTTGACTGCACAGCCTGCGAAGACGACCAAGGCGGTCGTATCACAGTCTGCTGGTAACCCGGCCGATGCCTCCGTCACGTCAGTGGCGGACTACTCTCTCGGAAAAGTCACAAAGGCTCGCGTGGTATCTGTAAAAGCCACACAGGTGAATGTGCGGCTTGCAGACAATGTCCAAGGTCGCATTGACGTCAGCGAAGCGTTCGACTCCTGGGAAGAGATTGCCAACAAAGCGGTCCCTCTGAGCAAATTCAAGCCTGGCGATCTGATCGACGTCAAGATCCTTGGAATTCACGACGCACGCAATCACCGATTCCTGCCCATCAGCCATCGTGAAGGTAAAGTGCCCGTTTTTGAACTCTCCGCCAAGAAGGCACGCATCCAGTCTGGTGATGAGTCTTTGCTCAGCTTCGATACTGTGAAGCAGGGTTCATCATGCTTGGCTTTCTTGAACAACCACGCCGAGAATTGTGTTTGGGTTAATCTCTCACCAAACGTTAGGGGACGTGTAGCTCTCATGGACCTCTCCGATGATGTCGGCCAGCTGCAAAACGTCGAAAATCGGTTCCGAACTGGGTGTGCACTGAGAGTCAAGGTCAAGGCCGTCGACATCGCCACTAACAGACTTGACTTGTCTGCGCGACAGATTGAAGGGTCTGCCGGACCTCTCAAGCTAAAAGATCTCTCGCCAGGCATGGTTTTGCCAGCCAGAATCACCAAGGTCTCAGAGCGTTCGGTTCTGGTCGAGATTTCTGACAATCTTGCTGGACCTGTTCCTCTCGTTGAGCTGAGTGACGATTTTGAGCAGGCCAACACGTCCCAATACAATAAGAACGATATTGTGCGGGTGTGTGTCCTTGGCGTAGATCTGCCAAACAAGCGTGCGTTCTTGAGTCTGCGTCCGTCCAAAGTCCTCAGCTCCAGCCTACCTGTCAAGGATGCTCAGATCACCGATGTTTCGCAGCTAAAGGCTGGCGACATTGTCCGTGGCTTTGTCAAACAGGTAGCTGACAAGGGTGTCTTTGTCGCTCTTGGAGCTCGTGCGGATGCTCTAGTCCGTATCTCTGACCTGAGTGATCAGTACATCAAGGACTGGCAGAGCATCTTCGAGATCGATCAACTGGTCAAGGGACGAGTCCTGTCGGTTGACACGGCCAGCAAGCAAGTTCAATTGAGCTTGAAGAAATCACACGTTGACAAGAACTACACTCCTCCTCTTGGCATCGATGACTTGAAGGCCGGGATGATCGTGACTGGTAGGGTCAGGAAGGTTGAAGATTTCGGAGCTTTTGTTGACATCGACAATACAATGCCAAGACTTTCTGGGCTGTGCCATCGCAGCGAAGTCGCCGCAAAGCGTGTCGAGGATGTGAGATCTCTTTACAGTGCCGGAGATGTGGTCAAGGCCAAGGTACTGGATGTCAATGTGGAGAAGCGCAAGATCAGTCTCGGCTTAAAAGCGAGCTACTTCACAAATTTCGAGGAACCAGATGACCACAGCGAAGACAGCGACATTGAGATGGACGATGGCGGCGTGGACGTCGATGCTGAAGAGGACGATATCAAATCCGATGCTGATGGTGGTGTGGATCTCGAGAATGTCCAGGACATGGAGGACAGTGAAGATGACTATGGGGATGCTATGCATGTCGACCCCGAGCCAGTCTCAAAAGCCGCGGGAGGCCTCAAGACTAGTGGCTTTGACTGGACGGGTGGCAGTCCCACCGCCAACGACAATGGCGCAGTCTCTGATTCCGAGCATGAGGACATCTCCAGCAAGAAGCGCAAGCGTAACAAGTCTGTAATCAAGGTCGATATGACTGGCAGCCTCGATGAGGACGGTCCAAAGAGCGTCAGTGACTTTGAAAGGCAACTCCTTGGTCAACCCAACAACTCAGACCTCTGGATCCGCTACATGAGCTTTCAAGTGCAACTTGGTGAGGTACAAAAAGCTCGCGACATTGCCGAGCGCGCCCTCCGCACGATCCACATCCGTGAAGGTGAGGAGAAGCTCAGCATGTGGCTGGCTTGGCTACGACTTGAGGTCAATTACAGTGACGACGAGCAAGTGGACGAGGTCTTCAAGCAAGCCTGCCAGGTACAGGACTCTCTGGAGATGCACGAGAAGATGGTGTCAATTTACATTGACCATGGCAAGAACGACAAGGCCGAAGCTGTCTTTGAAAAGATGGTTGGAAACAAAGCTTTTCGTGCAAGCCCAGATTTGTGGATGAATTACGCGACTTTCCTCATGCGTACCATGGACGCGCCAGCAAGGGCCCGGGGTCTGTTGTCGAAGGCTTTGCAGTCGGTGCCGTCAAGAGAACATCGCCAGCTCACAGCAAACTTTGCTGGCCTGGAGTTTCGTTCGGACAATGGCGATGCCGAACGCGGTCGCACTATCTTCGAAGGCTTAACGGATGAGTGGCCAAAGTGGACATCGGGATGGGACATGTGGCTGAACATTGAAAAGTCTCGTATTGCCAGTGCACAAGGCGAAGAAGCGAAGAAGGAGGCAAGAGAGAAGACCAGAGTCCTATTTGAGAGGATCGCAGCGCAGAAAATGAAGAAGCGAAGAGCGAAGATGGTGTTCAAGCAATGGTTGGAGTTTGAGGAGCAAGAAGGAACAGAAAAGCACGTTTCGGCTGTGAAGCAGGCGGCAGAAGAGTATGTCCAGAAGCTCCAAGCTCGGGGAGGTGATGAAGATTTGTAGGAAACAGAGGGTTGGCGAGTGTACTATGAAGATGTGAAATCTGTTCAAACAGCGAAGCGAGGTATTATTGGCAGTCTCTTATTTTCTTCGCCACTAGCACGCTCTAATCGCAGTCTCTCATTATTGTCACGATGACCAGCGAAGGACTCATGTCGACTCATCAGCGTGAATACCTTAGAGTTTAAAGCCACGCCTGGCAGCCCGAGGGCCTTTCAGCTGAACTTGCGACCCCACGAACGTTCCTACCTAGGTACACACCAATCTCGACGAAGACTGAACGAAAGCTTTGTGAATGCCCATAGTCATGACTATCATCTTTTACGACATTGCCTCTGCGCCCCCGCTTAGGACGTTTGCACCGAATCCGTTCAAGACCAGATTCGCTCTAAATCGCAAAGGCATCTCCTACCGGACAGAGTCGGTCAACATGCCAGACATCACCGCTCTGCGCCTCAAGTTAGGCGTTCTTCCCAATCGTACTCTTCCAAATGGTGATCCATACCACACGCTGCCTGTCATCCATGATCTTTCGACAGGACAGATCATTGGAGACTCATTCGAAATTGCGCTCTACCTTGACAGGCAGTATCCAGGAACAATCCCTTTATTCAGACCATCAACTATTGGCTTGACTGCGGCTTTCAACGCACAAGTCGATACAGTCTTCACCAAATTCGTTGGGCTGTGTGATCAAATGCCAATTACAGACACCGACAAGGCAGTCTTTGTTCAAAGAGCCGGCGCAAGCAAATGGGAGGATCTCAAGATGGAAGAGGACGAGCGTCCTAAGATGTTTGAGGAATTTGAAGCAGCATTGGGTGAGCTGGCGAAAGCCTACAATCACACCGGTGGCACTACCGACCATACTTGGCGACCTGGCGGAACTGATACTGCCCAAAAGCAGCGGCCTCCTCCAGAACTGAAGCAAGCTGGTCCATTTCTGGATGGAGATGAGCCAGTCTATTCCGACTTCATTGTTGGAGCTTGGCTTCAGATGGTGAACGCTAGTATGCGCGTACGGGATTGGGAGCGGCTGTGCACATGGCAAGGAGGTTTGTGGGGGAAGGTCTTCCACGGTCTTGAGGAATGGAGTGAGATTAAGTGTAAGTTGAATTGCGTATCGGGTGCGCGTACGAGATGCTAACGTGGAGCTTACATGTAGGATTTTGGATATATCAAATTCTGACTTGGCTAAATCACCTTACAGGCGTTTCTGCTATTGCGTTAATCAATTCCATACAGTCAATGCCTTATACGGTTTGTGCAGCGTCTCCACAAATCGGACGATCTGACCATGTTATGAGACTGAGGCGACAGCTAGCACGGCCACATTGTCTGTATCTCTGGAATTCCTGGGATCTTGCAGTGGCGGAGAGAGAGAGATTGTGGAAACTGTTGTACTTGGAGGCTGTGTGACGTTTCGTGTGATGCTCCCGCGTGTAGTCTCGTGTGCCGCCGTTGAAGTATTGGATCATTGCGCAATATCTGTACATGTCACATGTGCCTCGCTGGCCGCTGGGATCTATCGCTGCCAGGTGGATGTCAACGGTGGACTTCGATCGATGATAAAAAGGCGGGCCAGCAAAGTGCGTTGGAGATGCGCGCAGGGAGGAGAAGAGGCGCGTTTGAGTTTAAGACTAGGCAGGGGCAGGGTCGACAAGTCGACAGGGATGGAAGGAGAGCATCCTTGGAACAACCCTCATCACACTGCACTGCAGCTGGCCTTTTTTTGGGCCCGGGACAGTCGACGGGTGACTGCTACTGCTACTGCTCATCGTTTCGTCCCATTCCAATCATTCCCCTCCACTCCACTCACTGGACGTTGTCGCTGGCGATCTGCGACGTCTTCACCACATCATCCGACCAGCCACCGTCTCGGATTCCTCTCCTTCCACCGACACCACCGCGCTCTCTACTGGAGGCGCATTCCGCTGTGACACGCCGTCCGAAACCTCGATTGCCTCGACGACACGCGCAACGCACTTCTACGCCCACGACACCCTGCCATGTGCAATTGACAGCTCCACGATCTCGGCTGACCCCGAGTCTCGGTGCCAGCATCCAGCATCTAATTTTCGGAAAACTGATTGCCCATTACCTCAATCATGGCGCGCCCTAGTGTCCTCCGTGCGGACACGCTCGACCTACAGGACCACGAGAATCCGTCCGCCGCCGAACACTCCCCGCCCAATGCCCTCCAGCCCAACGGACTCGCACCGCACGTATCTGCACAGGTGCATCACGTAATGGAGGAAAGGAACTCAGAGGAACAGTCGCTGGCGGAAGCCTGGAACATCGCCGACAGTTTGGCCGACAATCCGGGCGCCATTGAGCAGGCGCAAGCGAAGACCGCCCAGCAGAATGGAACAAACGGCAGTGGAGAGGAGGATGCCGATAGTGCAGATCAGGACGACGGCGACGATGACATGATGGACAGAATATCGAGCTCGCCGAGCATTGACGATGGTGGGTTCACGCTGCATTCTCCAACTCCAGCAACACTGCGCAGGGTCTGGCCGATTCGCTCTAGCAGCGTGTCACCAACATCCTCGCTCACACCAACTCGCGAGACTTTCAACCAGTCCGCACTTTCGTCGCCAGGCTCCTCACCATTCACGCAAACACCACAGCATCTGCCGGTGCGCGCAAGAGTGGTTGAGATACAGCGGCCTTCGCGACGATCACCTTTCACGACCACTTCTTCAGGTGGGCTTTCACGTTTCACAGCGCCGCAACATCATCAAAGGGTAAGGTATGACCAGGAGCCGGGAGCCATTATGGAAGAGAGCAGCGAGAGCGAGGGAGATGCTTCCATTTTTGAGGATGAGTATTCCGAGGACAGCGGGCAGCATGTAAGTGAGATAACCAGTGCATGGCCACAGCAGAGACGACTCAGCGACCTCTACAACAACCCACGACCGATTGAAAGCCCTTTTCGACACCATGTCTTTTCTCCTGGCTTGGCCGATCTCGATCAAACTCTCCTGCAACATTCCACAAGCCTGAACAGTATCGACAGTGTGGACCTAGACTCTCTGCTACTACCTATCGACGACCCGCTGCTCGAAGCTCCCTACTCCCCCAATGGATCGGCAAGCTCGTGGGAGAGTCTTTCTGGATCCGAATCGGATGCGCTGAAAGCCGAGGACATGGAAGACGATGATGCAAATGACGCTTTCTTAAATACCGACCCTCGATTCATTGATTCTGGTTGGGGAGGCGAGTGCTTACGTGAAGTAGAAGATATCGATTTCGAATTTGTATACGCGCTACATACTTTTGTCGCCACGGTCGAAGGCCAGGCAAATGCTACCAAGGGTGATACCATGGTGTTGCTTGACGATAGCAATAGCTACTGGTGGCTCGTCAGAGTTGTCAAGGACAGCAGTATCGGTGTGTATGTCCATCGTTTGGTCGCTACCACGAGACTTACAAAGCATAGGTTACCTCCCTGCCGAACACATAGAAACGCCGACCGAACGACTGGCACGGCTGAACAAACACAGAAACATTGATGTTTGTTCGATCCTACATTGCTCATCACGACGACTCAACTAACGCAATGCACAGCTTTCCGCGACGATGCTGAGTGACAATTCGGAAAAGTCCAGGAATCCCCTGAAGAAGGCCATGCGCAGACGGAACACAAAAACAGTGCAATTTGCAGCACCAACATACGTGGAAGCGTCCGACTATGACTATTCGTCCGACGAAGATGAGGACAACATGATCGACCCCTATGCCAGCGCCTTGCAGACCGATGACAGTGCGCAGGCGGAGCAAGAAACTGAGTTGGAAGAGTCTAAAGCAGAGTCGAAAGACACCACCGCTGAAGGCCGGTCCAGTACTTCCTCAAATCGTGCGTCGTTCGATCGCGAACAAGCTGCAACCGCAGCGCAAGCTCTTGCAGCTGCAGGTGTGGGTGGAGATGACGAACCCGTCTCGCCCAAACTAGTTGACAAGACTGGTGAGTCCGAAACCGTACAAGCCATTGACGACAGAATACCAACGAATTCGGCAGAAGCTGCACCTTTGAAGTCCAGAAAAACAAGGAATACAGACTCTTTCCTCAAGGACGACACGATAGAGACACGCAAGATCACTCTCACGCCTGGAATACTGCGCGACGAGAGCGGATCCATAAAGTCTCCTGTATCAGAAGAGCCCAAGCGAAGCACCAGTCTGGAACAGCTGACGAAGGTCAATACCCCACCAGAACAGCAGCCCAAGAAAGATACCAAAGAGAAGAAGGAGCCGAAAAAGGGCGGCTTGCTCAGTGGCCTGTTCAAAAGCAAGAAGAAGGACAAAAAGTCCAAAGATGATGGTAACGATGGCGACTCGGAGAAGCTTTCAACGGAGATTCCACGTGAATCCCCAAGAGCAAGCCCGTTGCCAAGTGAGGCGACATCGCCAGTTGACAACAAGTATATCAACGGGATGCAATTCCCTGCTGCCGGCAAAGGAGGCAACCTCGAGAGAACAATATCTGGGGAGAGGGTACGAGATCCCTCGACGGATTCAAGCCATGGTTTCGTCGCAGAGTTGCCAGGCTCTGAAGTTGCGCACGAGATGGCTACTGGTCAGGAAGACGACATCGGTGAGAAACAGCTCCGAAGCGATCTTGACGTGGCTGCTTCTCTGCCACCGCCAGAAAAGTCGAGCAGTCTCAGCAATGCCCTCTCACCGCTTGCAAACGTGCTCAAGGGCAACGATAAAGAAAGCAAACCAAAGAAGGCAAAACGCGCCAAGCAGCGCGTTGAGCTTGATGACTTTGACTCACCGCCAGAAGAGGTTACCCAGAACCCCTTTGAGGACAAGGAGAATGGGGAGAGGTTATCGGAGAGCCCCGTGGAGATCAGCGGTCATACCTTTATGCATGGAACTGAGTCTATTCACATTCCGATGCCCGAATCGGGTGACGAGGATGACAATGAACCTGGAAGTCTCACCAGCTCGCCGAGCCTGATCGACCATCCTGAAGAACCTCTGGAAGTTGATGAAATAGTGGAGGACAACGATCCAACACCCACTGCGCTATCGCCGCAACCTCAACTCGAGCCACCACGGGTAATTGAGGAGCCTGAGCAGACTGCAGTATCATCGATTGACACGAGTACACCCCGAGTCTCTTCACGAACCTCACCCGCCATCTCGCAGGGTTCATGGAGCGACAAGGGTCTGCGTGCCTGGTTGGAAGATGGCACCGAGGTACGCGATATGCTGGTAATGATTAATGACAAGACGGGCGTGAAGCCCGCACCTGCCGACCACCCGCTCATGTCCGGGTTGTTTGTGGAAGAACGCAAGGGCGTCCAGGATATGATGGGCCAGCTGGATGGTCTGCTGGGAAGTTACCTTCAGCGCAAGGGTGTTCAGTTCTGAAAAGGCAATCATGGCACGAATCTCTTTCATCTTGGCAGCGCTATCAGCTGTCGAACTCCCCGACGAATGTATATACCCTTCTTCGATGGGCAAAACAGAACAGAAAGCACTCTAATGGAGTGATATATGCCTCAGATCCGCCCAGACTGCCTAATTTTCATTCCGGCAAAGAGACGTCTGCGATAGATATGTTCTCTTCTGTCTGACCGCTCTCACTCCGTGTATGTACCCATGACCATTCATTTCGCGCAAGCACCTTGCATTGACAATAACTTGCGCCAAGGCATTGGCATCAGCTCCACTGGGGTCCTGGAGAGAAGCTGCGAGCAGCTCCATGCTCCTTCCTGAGGGTGGTGGTGGAGCCACGGACAGGAGCGTTCTCCTTCTTGAGTCCCACGTGTGCCATGCCCTTCGGGATACCGAGATCGATTTGGCCGCCGTTAGAGGTGGTGACTGGAAGACGCTGTGGCAAAGGTGCTGGGGAATTGACCTGCGAAGCGCGCTGAAGAGTGAGCGCACGCAGGTTGTCTTCCAGTCGGGTCATGCGGGTGTTGGTCTCCTTCACCATGGCGAGTATGTTCGCGACATCAAGGAAGAGGACGTCCACCTCCTGCTTGATGATCCCGACGGCTGGGTCTGGCGTGGGAGCAGCTGCTTTCTCAGCCCTCTCGGCTTGCTCGGCCTGGTAGGAAGTCATGGCTGCGGCGGCTTCCTTGGATTGCGCGTCGAGCTTCCCAAACTGCTCATGGACTGCTGCCAGCTTCTCGTCGATGGTCTCAACACGTCTGTTGCAAGCATTGAGCTTCTCGCCTTGGGCCTTGAGTAGGTTGGTGGATGTAGCGACGCGATCTTGGATGGACTGCTTCTCCAGCTTGGCGAGACGCTGCTCAAGACTCTTCGTGCGCTCCTTCTCGGCAGTAGCGGCGGTCTCCTGCTCGGCCAGTTTGAACATGTGGCCCTGGAAAAGCTTCTCGTTCTCCGCCTGGCGCTGCAGCTCATCTAGAATACTCAGTAAGTGGGCGAAAGGGGAAGTGATGTCGGCGATGAAATACGCACAAAGATACATGGCCGCCACAGAGCCTGCTGGTGGGAGGCGGTTCTTGCAGACGTCCCCGATCTTCTTGAGATCCTCGCCGCTGTAGGTGGAGTGCATCTTGGAGGCGGGTGAGTGGTGAGTGGATGGGACTGAGCTGGATGGATACGAGTCGTAATCTACGTGCTCCAGGCGGCCGAAGTCTTCGTCGTCCATGAAATCTTGTTTGCTCGTTGGGTGAACGAAGATGAAGCAGACGCGAAAGTGAAAGTGAAAGTTGATGTTTTTGTGTTGAATCTCGGGGCAGCTGCTCCTGCTCATGTCTGTTGGGCAACTTCACTCCAGCTTGGATACATGCACCTACTTTTCTCAATATTGCTGCCATCACCTCACTTCTCTGGATTATTGTCTACAGCATCTCGACGCAACGAAGTAGAACGGGAACTCCAGAGGCACGCAGAGAAAGACGCCGACTGCGCTCCTAGGAGACTCCCGCTATCAAGCATTCAGATACGTCAAGATACCTACTCGTCTACTCGATGCCAGCGTCAGCGCCTGCGAGGTCGAAGCAGTGCATAAATCCCAGTCGTCTCGCATGGGACCATAAAGCACTTACTCTTTCCATTCAGCACTTCACACTGCGCCAATCTGAAAGCACATGCGGGGCCATGTGAGGAAGCGAGTTGTATGAACAAGGGTTGAAATTAAATGAAAAATGTTTAAGAGGTTATGGTAAAGAGGATGTTTCTCGCGTTAGACGACTTGTGAGGCGCCCTCTCTCTGCCTTGCCTGCCTGCGAGGCTGTGCCCAAGAAACGGAAGTGAAGCCGTGCTTTGCAAGATTGACCGCAATCCTGATGAGATAGATGGCTGGGAGAGACGCGTCTTGTTTACGTTTCGTGTCGCGCTAAGAAAGAAGCGCGTCAGGATCTGATAAGATCCGATCTTGGACCTGCCTTTGCTACCTCTTCTTCCTTCAAGTCCGCTTTGTTTCCTCCATCAACACCACAACCTTTCGCCTCCCCATCTTGCAACATTGTCCATTCCAACCTCAGCCGTTCCAACCAGCATATCATATCTAATCAAGCAAAATGAGCATTCAGACTACGCCTTCCAAAAAGGTTCGCAACGACATTGTCGCCACGAACCAGCGCGTCTACTAACACGAAATTGCAGGCTGCTTCTGCCCTCGAGAACCTCAAGATGCAATCACCCGTCAAGAAGATCGACCTTCATACAGAGGCGGATAAGGAGAACATCGAGGCGCGTTACCAGTCAGACGAGGTCGCCGTTCCCATCAAGGGCATCCCCGAGCAGGCCGAGGAGGATGTGGTTGCTACAGTCGCGGCATCAGACAAGGAAGACTTGGAGGACGAGCCCATACTCAGAGAGAACGCACAGCGCTTCGTGCTCTTTCCAATAAAATATCACGAAGTGAGCAGGACGAATATCGACACGCGACGCGCCCAGACGCGTACAAGTCGCGCCAAGCAATTACTGACAAAACCATTATAGATCTGG
>KZ109572.1:0-35701 GCA_002116395.1 Ramularia endophylla | reverse complement strand
CTCCGAGACCTACTCCTTGCTCATCGACACATATATCAGCGAGCCCAAGCAACGGACATACTTGTTCAACGCCATTGACAACATCCCATGCATCCGTAAGAAGGCTGACTGGGCGCTGCGGTGGATCTCGGACAAGAACTCAACTTTTGCCCTTCGTCTTGTCGCATTCGCTGCTGTTGAGGGCATTTTCTTCTCCGGCTCGTTCGCGTCCATTTTCTGGCTCAAGAAGCGTGGTCTCATGCCTGGTCTTACCTTCTCCAATGAGCTCATCTCCCGGGACGAGGGAATGCACACAGACTTTGCCTGCCTGCTGTTCTCTCACCTAAAGAACAAGCCCGACCAGAAGCTTGTGCAGGACATCATCACCGAGGCCGTTGATATTGAGAAGGAGTTCCTCTCGGATGCGCTCCCATGCGCGCTGCTTGGCATGAACGCAACACTCATGTGTCAATACATCGAGTTTGTTGCCGATCGCCTATTGCTAACGTTGGGCAACCAGAAGTTCTACAATGCCACAAACCCGTGAGTATCGTTGACGTTAGCTTGACTGAAATTTCGCATGGCTAACAAAATATCTCTCTAGATTTGACTTTATGGAGAACATCTCCCTGGGCGGCAAGACCAACTTCTTTGAGAAGCGTGTTGGCGAGTACCAAAAGGCCGGCGTCATGGACAGCATCAAGAAGCAGGCGGCCAAGAAGGACGGCGCAGAATCCTCTGAGCCTGCGCCTGTCATGAACGGTGACTTTGCTTTTGACGAGGACTTTTAGATGTAATATGTTGATTGAATTGGTGTCCGGTTGGATAGGCTTGCTGGGCAGACAGGCATTGCATCAGGCCATGGCGTTTCAATGGGTTGGTTTTTTTGATACCTCGCCTCAAATCCGACAGCAGCGGAGCATTAGGCTCTGAACAAATACTGCGATATTACGAACAGATTGCAAAACGCCCATGACTCTACCTCAGTGTCTCTTCAGACGCGCATATTCTCGTTGTTCTTAAAAGGATGAGCCTCATGCATGAACATGTTCGTCTCGATCTTCCAATTCATACAACCTTGTATATATCACTTCGTCCAAATACGATCATGGCCTCCAAAAGGTGATAGCTCTCTATTACCCACCAAACCCGATTATTGAGACGCCCGAGACGTCGCATTTTCCTCATGCTCAGTCCAGATCCACGCGGGCAGCATTTCCAGCATTTCCGTTTTCATTCCCAAAGTCTCGCACTCGCGCCAGGAACGAGGCGAGGCGGGTGCGGCATGATGACATCGTCGTGACCGGAAACTTTGTCAAAAGCGTGGCCCAAACAACCAGAGAACGGCCGCTGTCCTGATTCCAGGAGATAGCAGATTTCGAGGCTGGCACTTTGAGATCCTTTGCTACCTTACTTACCTATACCTTACATACACTCGGGACACACCCAACATTTCCGCGTCGCCTGCCGTCCTACCCTTGCTAATACCCGCGGACTGGCTGGGATTCCTAAACTCCGTCCGACTCCGAACGATTCGATTCCACTTCCTTTGAGACCTGGGCTGCTTCTCTCTCACCATAATAACAATCAGCAGCATGCTCCAATCGAGAACCTGAGTGGCTCGACGCACTGAACTGCCAATGCGATGGCAGTCATCGCGCGGCCGCGCATCACCTTGACGGATCCCAACAATGAAGACCAGCTGCCATCACCTGCGCAATCGCCCATCAAGGACGTCGGGTACGGCCATCTCAATGGAAAAGTTGCGACTTCGCCCGAGAGACCGACAACACCCGGTTCACGAAACGGTAGGCATTGTTGAAGAGGCACATCACGCGTTGCTGCCCGTGTTGCGTGGGATGAGCTGCCGAAGCTGACGTGGTCACAGGAGCCGGTCGTCTGATAAGGACCTTGTCGAGCAACAACAGCTCGCAGCCGTCAGGTCCCGGACAGCAAGATGACAGCCATGGCTCGCCTGCGATCGATCCACTCTCGGCGCATATTCTTAATCGAACACATTCCACAATACACAACTCGCCTCTCAACGCCAACGGGCAGAACGGATCGCCTCGACCCAGAACTTCGGATGCTGGGAATGCGCCAAAGGATGAGCATCAGCCCGCGAGGGAGCCCCATCGAGCGCCTTCAGAGTCGTCCAAAGCAGACACAGCGGAGAACCCTGCGCCCATAAAAGATCTGCGCAAAGGCGTAAAGGCCGTTTCGTTCATCTCGAGACTTATGGGCGGAGCAAGGAAGAGGGAGCTGGCAGAGAGTGTCGCTGATGACGACTCGGCCACCAGTGATGGGAGACCCGAAGGCAACAACGCAGAAGTGTTCACGCAGAACATGGGCTTCAACCCGAGGCACCCGCAGCCGCCTGGTTACATCAAGATTGGAGCGCGAAACAAGAAGCAGAAGGAGTTTGATCGTCTTTTTCTTGCCCAAGAGTTGCAGTGCAGTCCGCAGCCCAAATTGGAGCGATCGATGAGTTCG
The DNA here is from genome assembly GCA_002116395.1 of Ramularia endophylla. Classification (NCBI taxonomy): domain Eukaryota; kingdom Fungi; phylum Ascomycota; class Dothideomycetes; order Mycosphaerellales; family Mycosphaerellaceae; genus Ramularia; species Ramularia endophylla. The sequence goes on along the minus strand of KZ109572.1, from coordinate 33,229 downwards.
AATAAGCTGCGTCGAAAGAGCTCCAATACTCCGTCCGACGCCAATACTACATGGGCAATGGAATTCAGCAGGGATGGCAAATACCTGGCTGCTGCCGGCGCTGACAAGGTTGTGCGCGTATGGGCAGTATTGTCAAGCGCCGAGGATCGACGACAGCACGAACGACAGGAGTACAACGAGACCGAGGGCGCGAACACTACACACCTGAGTGCGCCTGTATTCCAGAGCAAACCTATCCGAGAGTATCAAGCTCATACTGCTACCATTCTAGATTTGAGTTGGAGCAAAAACAACTTCTTACTATCTTCTTCAATGGACAAAACCGTGCGACTATGGCACCTCAGTCGAGATGAGTGCCTTTGCACCTTCAAGCACACCGACTTCGTCCCCTCGATCTCTTTCCATCCCAAAGATGATCGCTTCTTCTTGGCCGGCTCGTTGGATTCAAAACTACGTTTGTGGAGCATCCCGGACAAGAGCGTGGCTTTTTCAGCCCAGCTTCCTGATCTCATCACAGCAGTCGCGTTCACACCAGATGGTAGATATGTCATGGCTGGCTGTTTGAGCGGACTTTGTATGACCTACGAAACCGAAGGCCTGAAGTATCAAACTCAAACTCACGTACGATCCACCCGAGGACAAAATGCCAAAGGTAGCAAAATCACGGGAATCCAATGCGCGTACGATACAAGTGGTGATCTGAAAATCCTCATCACGAGCAATGACTCTCGAGTTCGATTGTACAACTTTCGCGACAAAAGTCTGGAGCTCAAGTTCAGGGGGAACGAGAACAACTGCAGTCAGATTCGAGCGACCTTGAGCGACGATGGTCGGTATGTTGTTTGCGGCAGCGAAGATCGCAAGGCTTACATATGGTCAATGCAACAATCGCACGGCGAAAAGCGGGATAAGACGCCAGTGGAGATGTTCGAAGCTCATGACAGCATCACCACAGTGGTGTGTATCGCACCAACCAAGACCCGGCAGCATCTTGGAAAGTCGGAGGATCCTCTTTACGATCTTTGCAATCCACCGCCTGTCACGTTGATTAGCCATGCCGAACAGGAGGAGTCGCAATCTTCGAAGCCACCGACAGAAACTGGCAGTACTCACACACATCCGATCGAGCCGGAGAAGCCCAAAGAATCAGCCGGGTATGTCACACGATCACTGCATAAAGATGGCAACATCTTCGTCACTGCGGATTTCACTGGTAGGATCAAGGTCTTCCGTCAGGACTGTGCATGGTCGAAACGGCAGCGAGATGACTGGGACCGGTCCTCTCTGTTCTCTAAGCGCGGTAGTAGAGCAGGTCATGCTGCATCCGTCAGGACTACAACGAGTCAGCCGAGTCTGAGGGAACCTCGCAATTCCACATCAACTCAAGCCCCTTCTGATCGAATCCTTACATGGCGGCAGGGCATGGAGGTCGCAAGCACTAATGGTAGCGCTGCCGACCAACGATCGATGAAGAACATGAGTCGTAGCATCTCGCCGCGGAAGTCGTTGGAAAGCAAGCGTGGTCGCACTGAAGCTAAGCCGCCTGTTCATCCTCTAGCCACCGATGAAGTAGTTCGCTCCCCGTCCCCCATGCATAGGAAACCTACGACAAGTTCTCCTTCGCCGCAGTCCAGATCCTTGCAGGAGTCCGAAAAGGAAGACAACCCTCTTTCACTGGAAGGCGAGAGGTCTTACATGTTTTGGGACAAAGGAATATGGCAAGGACATGCGGAGCGAATGCACAAGATGGCCGAATCGCATGAAGACATTGCGGCGCCCCCGTCGGCGATTGGCAGCACGACAGACACGGAGCATCTGGCGGTCCGGCCACCGCTTTATAAGACTCGAACGGCCGTGAGTTCACTATCAGATGAACAGAGCAGTGCGGATGAATTTGAAGATGCCAGGGAAGACGAGATGAAATGTATGCACTGCGGCGGCGATTCATTTTCTGCGCGAAGAATGAAGGACGGCTCAACGAAGCTGTTTTGTACCGGGTGTGGGTCGGAGACTTGACGGGAAGGATTTGATAGTGATGTGTTAACGACGATAATGCCTGTGATATTATTTGGGTAGCGATGGGTTGTACAGTACCGCAAGAGATGGTAGGGTAGGGACGTTAAAGTATAGATACCTAGGTACTGCTTCGTTCATTTGTCGATCGATATGGTTCTATGTGGATGGGGACGTTGTGTCTTCACTTCTGCTGTATACTGATCGAATCGATGCCCTGAGTTTTCTAACTTTCCACAGTTCTGTCTCCGCGTTTTCACTTGTCCGCCATGCTCTCAAGGTTGAATCTGCTGTCACCATGCTCACCTTCCAATTAGAGATATTGTACTTCTGCCGCAAAGGTTGCTTGCTTGCCCAGCTTTCGTCCCAACCGAGCTACATCGACCTCACCGCAACAACACCATGAAGCAAATTCCATATTACGAACGCGACGTCGACTTCGATACTCTTGCAAAACAAGACGCAGACTTCGCTGCCATCGCCCGAACCGCGAAAAGCAAAGGATTCATCGATTTCCAGAATCCAAAAATCGTGCAGTATCAGTTTCCCTATTTTTCTCTATGATCCACCAATACTGACAGTGTATATAGACAACTTGCCAAATCGCTTCTGAAACAAGACTTCAATCTCTCACTATCACTTCCCGATGATCGACTCTGCCCACCAATTCCAGTTCGATGGAATTACGTTCGCTGGATCCAAGACTTGCTCGACACCACGGACTCCTCTTACCGAGACACACCAGATCCACAGCGTGAAGTCACAGGATTAGACATCGGAGTTGGCGCATCGTGCATATACGCGCTTCTTGCATGCTCAACTCGACCGCGATGGCGAATGGCAGGCACGGACGTCAATGCTCATTCGCTCGACTACGCACAGCAGAACATCACTGCTAATGGCCTGCAAGAGAGAATCAAGCTAAAACACATGCAACCCGACGGGCCTATTCTCCCGCTGGACTTGTTAAAGATTGAAGAACTAGACTTCACTATGACGAATCCACCTTTCTACTCGTCTCAACAGGACTTCCAGGATAGCTCGAAACAAAGCATGGCTGAGAATGCTGCACCTTCTGCCGTATGCACAGGAGCCGACAATGAGATGATATGTGATGGGGGCGACGTGGGATTCGTGCTGCGAATTCTGGAGGAGAGTTTGGTGCTTCGAGAACGGGTGCAGTGGTATACGGCAATGCTCTCGAAGCTTGCTTCACTGCAGCAGGTCGTAACGAAGCTCAAGGAGAATGGTATCACCAACTATGCAGTTTCATCGTTGAAGCCAGGGCAGAGAACAAAACGATGGCTTGTTGCGTGGAGTTTTGGGGATTTACGACCGAGGAATGATATCAGTCGACATGGAGAGCTTGTACAAGCTGTTATGCCGTTACCAACAGCTCAGACCATTAATACTCCAATGCAAGATACGGCGTGGGCAGGTAACAAAGTTGATGAGACGATCAAGGCACTTGATGTTAAATGGCAGTGGCGACCCGCGATGCATGTGGGAGTTATGGAGGCGAAAGCAAATGTGTGGTCTAGAGCTGCGAGACGGCAGAAGAAGTTTCAGGGAGATAAGGCTGAAGGCGAGCGAAAGGATGACAAGAAGGATGTAAAGATGGCGGACGCAGATGGAGACGATAGTGAGGAGGAGGAAGAGCCTCCAACTTTGGCGGTGATGATTACGTGCAAGCATGAGGAAGTCGGGGTGCGCTGGTTGAGGGGCCATGATCAAGTAGTCTTCACGAGCTTCTGCGGAATGCTCAAGCGGGCACTGACCGGCCGAGCTTGACGCTGAAAAGGGAGAGAAAGTAGTCCAGAGTCCGGACCTGCAGTCCTAGATGAAGTACTTCGGGTCGTTGGCTATCTTTTTACAAGCTTTAGAAGCCTCTGGCAGAAAGTTCGCATGCCGCTGCTACTTAACGCTGAACTCGGCAATGGAATCAAAAGCTCTCTTCTCCGAAGACGCTCGCAGCAGCAGCATGCGAAGCCACTTCACACAGTAGATGAACAATGCAGTACTTAGCTTTCAAAAACAACCCCGAAGTGTCAAAACGCCGTAAATCGTTCCATTCATCTTTGATCACTTTTTGGTCTACCATTTTGCCTCTTTTGTTGCCAGGAACTTGTTGAGAATTGCCACGTTCTTCTCCAAGCTGACGAGCCATTCGTCTAGCTCCTTGCTTACTCTTGGCTGGTCATCTCCCAACTTGGCATAGAAGTCCTTCCGGTAAGGTGTAGCACTCATGGCGGCAGAGAAAATGGGCTTAATGATGAAGGAGTGGTGCTGCTTGAGCGTCTTGCCGTAAGCTTCACGGAAGGAGTTTGAGAGCTCATCGTTCGTGTTGGTCAGATTGTGACGGAGACCTTGGGCAGTAAAGTCCAGAGCTCTGTGTCGATATCGTCAGGTCACTGTCATCGATTTCTGTCCACATTTCCAAACCTTGTCAGCCAGAGCAGACCCTCAGTAGCAGTGTGCTTCTTTGTCTTCAGTTCATTCCGCACCAAGTCCTGCAGTGTCTCGGAGTCGATCGGGCTCTCCAACTGGCGGGCCTTGACCTTCTGGATATTGCCGGTCATGTCGCTTTTGACAGGCTTAAAAGCTGTGCTTCCGAGCACGTCGAACAGGGCAGTCACAGCATCTGCGGCTTCGAGAAATTCGGTGGTGGGGATTGCGTCGTCGGCCTTGATGTGGACATCGTTGAACGACTTCTTGCCGTCAAAGTACGTGCCTGAGGGACGTTAATTTTGGATTAGAGGTATGAGACTAGCTTCTCCATACCTCCTGGGGGAAATGCTGCCATGATTGTTGCTGTGGGGAGTTTCGAGTAGAGAACTTGTCGTGGTTGTGATTGAACAGAGACGGTGAGAGAAGGGGAACGCGGGAGCTTGATTTGGACCCTTGCATTCGCTTGTGCTCGTGCCTGTAAGTCTTTGGTGGGGTAGTTCTAAATAATATGCATTGGCATCGACATTGACATTGACATTCTTGATATTACCACGACGCAAATCCGGGAACAGTTTCAGTCATCGAATTGAGAGCGTTCACTGTGCACGCAACGAGAAGTTACCTATCCGACATGGCAGTCAATACGAGATACGAGATGCTATATATAAATGCTCAAACATCGAGTGAAACCACGTCCAACGAACTAAGTGCACAAAGCTCCGGTTGTAAGAACAGAGTTGATCTGGGCAAAGTAGTCGCAGCCATTCTTGACAACAACAGACTTGGTATCACCGACCTCATACACCATGAATCCATCAAAGTTCTGGACGCCCTTGGCAGCATTGTAGACATCTGCAAGATGGGCGGTAGGGATGTATTCCGGAGCCTCAGCCTTGTTGCCAGGAATACCGACAAGGAGCTTAGCGTTCTTCGACGCACCTCCGGCGATGACAGCAGGCCACTTGTCAAGGTTGAATTGGTTGGACCCGTCGTAGGCGTGTGTTGCAGCGCACTCATTGTTGTAGAACTGGATGTTGAGGTAGTCGTATTGAGCCTGGTTGATACTTGTTCCAATGTTGAGATCCCTGTTCGTTCCTCCGTTCAAGTAGCACTGTGGAGCACCGCTAATGAAGTACTGGTTCGCTGTGTCGGCTTCAAAGTAATCGCGCAGCTTGTTGAGCATGGCGCCAAGGTAACCGTTCTCATCCTCGCCGTTAGGGTCTGATTCAACATCAGTATCCCATCCATCGACTCTGACGTTGCCCAGAGGTCTTTTGCTCTTGTCCTGGACGGCACTGATCGATCCGTAAGAGTTCCAGAGCGAGTAGGCAACGCCCTCGGCGTCACCCTTGCTGTTCAACGCAAAGCCTCCAGTATCTCCTCCTCCTAGACTCAAGAAGACTTTCTTGCCCATTGCCTGGCAGGTGCCAATATCTTGTTCAAGTTGATCGCACCCGCTGCTGGTACCATCACTGTTGACCGTGCAGTAGCCAATATTGCCGTTGGGGTATGCCCCGCTACCGACGTTCTCAAGGAATGCCAAGTTCAAGATAGAGATGTGCTCGTTGTCCGCGCACCAATCTGCCAAGTTACCATCGGCCTCTGTGTACCCTCCATTGCCCTGTTGGATATACAAGTCAGAATGGAGGGACATGTCGAACGTTGGATGCACTCACCCAGTATGAAATGATCTCGGCGGCCAGGGTACCGTGTGCAGCAAGGGCAAGGATTAAAGTCTTGATCGACATGTTGGCTTCTTCAGTGTGGAAAGAAGTATTTGGGATGATGTCTGGATCGATACTTATGCAGAAGTAACTCGATCGCTCTTATATGTCTTCTACTGCTGAAGTATCAGGCGTCTCGCCTGATCCGATATGCAGACACTCATCTTGAGATGGAAGTCCTAATTTCTTGATGAGGAAGGTCACTACACAATGAATACCACGTTTGAGTGGCAGGACCCATTCGGGCCATCGAATCAACAGTAGTGCGGCCTAGTCCATCGGACCAGAAGACGCGATGAAGCGCTATTGATAAGGCGTGCTATCGTGGTATGTTGGGACTCGAAGATGGATGTTGCAAGATCCGAAAGGATTTCGGCGCGTCGATGTTCTTTACCAAGCTCAACGCCAAGCTTTGTGATCATCAGGCGCTAGGGAGTGGCAGATGGTCTCCTGCTGCGGCGTGACTTCCGGCGTGACTTCCAGCGTGACTTCCGGGGTGACTTCAGAAGGGCTATTGATTAGGGAAGGAGGCTAATCTGGCCATTCAGATCGCTCAGATTGATGGTTCCAGTGTCAAATTCCAATGAAATCCAATGATGTTGAATGAAAGTTTTGGACCCCGTTTAGGGCTACGAAGTCACGCTGGAAGTCACGCCGCAGCAGGAGACCATGGAACGCCTTGTTGTTGCTGGCACGCCTGAACCGTGACTGAAGTGCATCCTTCTGGATTCGCGGAAAGATTGCCTTACGGGGCACGATACTCTGATTCGACATCTGTTGGTGTATTTCCTCGTTCGTACGCGGTACAACGTGCCGCCAGGGCAAGAGGGCATCATAGGCGCAATTGCCGTTGCGACAAGAGAGTAGACAGCATCTCGCGAACCGATAGGGGTCTATTGTGTAATCAATTGTGCCTTGCAATGAGGTACACCGAAAGCTTCTAAGCTGAGACTCGTCTCTCTCCGCGGCTCGATGTCTCTTCTCAATCCATTTTCGATTCAGATCCCGCCTCCAACGCCTCCAACGCCTCCACCTAGCATTCGCGTTGCTTCAAATCCGCCATGTAACTTTCCCAGCTCCATCCGGTAATGCTCTTCGCAGTAAGAGCCCTGAGGATCTTATTGCCCTCCCTGTACCCGCCGATTCCAGCGTAGACACTCTTGAAATGGTTTACATCATGAGCTGTCCACTGTAGGACATAGCTCACTTCAATTCCAATCGTCTCGCATAATCGAACCCAATCCAACACTCGTTGAGCCTCGAGCGCCTTGGCATCAAACATGAAGAGGTTGATTACCAGATTCCGATTGCGATTGGCAGCCACAATTTCATGAGACTTGAGTGTCTTGACAAACGAGATCATCTCACGAAAGTCAAAGTTGAAGACGGGCGCGACTGTCTTGGTTCCAGGCGTGAAAGCTGCTCGCCGGAGGAGCTGTGAGTACTCGGCGTGAATTTGACGGCAAGATTGATGAATGCCTGATCCGGATCTGGAGACGACGTCATGTTTGGACAAGGCCGAGTTGATGCGAAAAGGTTGGTCGTTGACGATGACAGTGGCCATGATCACTGGAAAGTCGATTGGCTTGGTGGCCGGGAAGCTGAGCGGGCTGTACGTACTATCACGTATTTCCCGAGGAAGGCTCATAAGAGACATGATGATACTTTTGATAGAACAGAATCTTTCTGGTAAAGCTTTTGATGGTAGAGCTGATGTCTGAGGGATATTGTGAGGACAATCTTCTCCTTTTGTATTTGCGCTCGTCCCGGACTAGAGCACGCAACATCTGCACGAGGCACTTTCCTGTTGCGACAGATCAGGCATGGCGTTTGACGTCTCGTTCTGATCAGACTTTGGGAGAATGGCACCACGAACGCGAGGCAATCGATGTATCAGTCCACCGCATAGTGTTCGTGCTACCATCTCGACGAAGACAGCAGATCGCTGATCTCCATTTGTTGTGGTTCGAGTGAATGTTCGGTCAGCCTTCCATGCGTCTTCGAGAAGAAGAGCTTCGAGACCTGTGGAACGGCTTGTTTGGGACGTGTGCCGCCGTGGTGCGATGTGGCTTGATTGAGGTGTCTTCCACGTGTAGCTAGAACGCGTGAGCCTCGCTCCGCTCCGGTGTGTTCATCAGCGACTGGTTCTCAGTGTTCCAAAGAGCCGGCGAGGTATTGTGGCCCGTTGATGGCTACCTTCTTAATCCAGCCAGAAGTAGATATGGTTTCGAACTCGCGTAGCCGTCTATGTGGCATGTGCGTCTGCACAGCGTGGACCACCGTTCAATGGTCTCTCGCCTTCGAAGGAAGGGAGGTAATCCGTCTCTACAACCCACTTTTTGCTAAAGTAGAACACTAGACTTGGTTTGAGTATAGTCTCGGGAACAACTTTGTTCAAACATAGCGACTCTTGACGGTGGTTCGACGGAACTCCCTGCCTCCAAACCACCAAGCCTCAATTGGATGGTTCTTTGATCAGCGATTGAACATCCTCCAGTTGTGCCCCCCCCCTCCCACGTGATCATACTCGATGCCAGGTTTCAGCCCTGATGATTGATCTCATCGGGGCATGCTGTGTTTGGAGAAGGATAAAGACTCTTACGATCCAAATACCATGTCTCATGTGAGGATCATAGATCAGACACTTGCCGACTGATCTCGATCTTACATGGGGTTCGGTCTAGTATGAAATCCAGCGGCCGAATAGATGAGCGGCGCTGGGCAATTCAGCCACGCTGTGGCGGCCATACAGTCTGCTTCGCACTCCGCTGAGCATAGACCGCAGGCAAAGGCGCCCACCCTGGCGTGATTGAGTGATACGCCCTGGGGTTGAGGCGCAGCTGGATCTGCACACACCTCGTGTCAACGTCTAAGCATCTCGGCGTCTGCAATGTGAGTGCGAACGAGGAAAGTCAACCACCTTCCCAGGACGGAACAGACGACGAAACACTTCTGGCAAGGCTGAACGCTCGTGCAAGTGGAATGTCTCATAATCAGCACCTATATCTCCAAGGTGCAATTTTGTCCGGTGTGTACAACCAAGTCCGTTTTCAAGTTGCCTTGTTCCTGCCGCACCATCCGCACCTCTCTCCTAGCAAAGCATTACCGATGTCGTACGCAGATAGCGCCCATAAAGCCATGCTCTAATTTGATTCGTTGTCGTTCATAGACTCATTTGATCCGTCGAGATCCGGTCCGCCGATTTGTCTCGCTTGACCATGCTCAGCTTGTAGTATCGCTCTTCGCCAGTGGCCGATAGACCGCCAATAAACCATCTTTCGGAGCCGCCTCGCACTTCGCGGAAACCTCCGGAGTCAGAGCTACTATCGCTGCCTCTTCGCGACCGCCGCCGTACATCCTGTGCTGAAGGATAGCTCTGTTGTGGCTTGTTTGCGGGACCATAAGTGGGTAGTCCGGGCGAAGGTGGTGACCTGGGCAGATGTGTTTGCGGGCTGACATTGTGTTGGAGAGGTGATAGGGACGCGACTAGCTGTCGGTCTTGAGCCGCTGTTGTGGCCGCATTATATGGGTTCCCTTTCTGATTTATGGGTTTCGGCGCTGTGGTGGTTATCTCAGGGCCTGGGGAAGGAGGTTTCTGCGGTGCTGCTGCCCATATTGTGGCTGAAGCCGCGACACTTGCGCTGGATGATATCGGCGCCGAGGACTTGGTTGGCAGTGGTTGCGAGTGAGCCCGGAACGCCGCCAAGAAGTTCCCCAGGAAAGACGGCCTTTGCGTAGGCATCGCTGCTGACTGGCGAGTGGAGGTCGAGAACGTTGTCGGTGTCGTCGTCGTAAATTAGGGACTCGAGTTCTCGCGGAAGCACAAACAGCTTTACGGACTGCCGGCAGTCCTGCGAGAGTGAGTCAAGGGTATGAAATTACATCCACGCCCGGTGGAACGATGAACGACGCAGGTTTTGTTGAAAGATCAGCTCTGGAGTCGCGCTGTGGCCACCGGTGATCACTTCTCAAATTCTCACGTTGTCTTGGTACGGTCGACACTGCGCAGGTGTTTATGGATGAGGTTGCTGATGACCTATCGGTTAACCAACATCACTTCCGAATTCGTCCGCGGAAGCTTGTCGTCACCGCTGGTCGGCTGTTGTTGCCATCCGGTTTCCGGCGTCTTGACCCGACCGACAACGAACAGACATCAGGTGCTGCTGTTTGCTGCTGTGCGTGCCCTGACCTCCCAGATCTGTTCGCGATTCTACCTTTTGAACACGGCGCTGCATACCGTTTTCAGTCCTTCTCCGTATTCAAAGAACTCAAAGACCTCGCCTGCCGTCGTCCGATGCCGACGCGATGGAAGAAATCTATGCGATGTTGCATCCTGGACTGCTTGACGGGTAACGACGTCTTGCTCTACATGCCATTTGCCGCTGGGCTGCGAGTTGGTTTCTACCTCGCTGAGCTGTCTCATGTGATCGCATTTTCCCAAATACTTCGAGGTCTTCTCAGACTTGGGTAATGTCGAGCTAATCTAGCGTCCACTCAACACTTGACAACAAGGATATGGTCGAAAGACGAGAGGGAGCTGTGTCGCAATGAGCATCCGGCTCCAAGGAGGCGAATTGGCAATGACTTGCTTGGAAACACTTAAACTACAGAAAGCACACATGTTCTCTGGACGGCTGAAGATCCAAAATTCCAACGATCTCGGGACGCCAGTTTCCCACAGAAACTATCTTGATATGCACTGGCTGTTGCACGAAAGCACCATAATAGCGGATCACGATGGCTATTGGAAGTGGCTATCGAAATTCGGGGAGCCACGTATGACGCCGCGACAGTTAACACGAACAGCCACACATCAATTTAACATACACCAACCGAGTTTGGCTGGTCACAGTACCTATCAAGGCTAACGCAAGTGCACTGTTTCTCTCAACATTACAGGCCGTGTACAGTATGGGTGGCCATCAAGTCGATGGTCAAGTCCAAAGCAACAAAAGCGCGATCATATTTCTGAGCTTTTCACTTTCACCTCACTTGCTTTGCCATCCAAGTTTAGTGTCTTGGCACGAATCACCTTGGCCTCTCGCTCTTGCGGAATCTTGAGGCCGACTTCAAGTATTTCTCTTTCACACGCCCTTATTTTCCAGCTTCACTTACGTCGCAAATTAGTATTTCAGTCTCCGGTCGCGGTGCAACAACATTTGCAAAACGACAGCAAATACTCGCCTTGCGCTCTACACTAACCTTCTTGCAGGCCTGTCACATACGATCGTTGGATCTCTCAACTCGGCTGTGTTCCGACGGGAAAGACTCATCAAAGGTGTCCATACTTTCGCCAGACAATGTACACTGGCAAGCGAGGCGCTCGCAGGCCTGTCACATACGGTCGTTGGATCTCTCAACTCGGCTGTGTTCCGACGGGAAAGACTCATCAAAGGTGTCCATACTTTCGCCAGACAATGTACACTGGCAAGCGAGGCGCTCGCAGGCCTGTCACATACGGTCGTTGGATCTCTCAACTCGGCTGTGTTCTGTTTCCTTTTGGGCACCTGGCGGTTCCTAATGTTCAGGATGTCATCTTCCTTGGCTGTGCAGATTACACCCTCGCCTTCCTTCACGACAATCGGCTCGAAGAAGATGACATTCGAAGCATCGTCCTTTTCTACACCAAACAAACTGAGTCAACTATATGGCGAAAGCTCTTCAATGTATTGATCCACAAACGGCCGAACGTGATGAACGTGAGGGTCGTCGTGGATTCCAAGTTCTGGAAAGAAGCTCCTTGGAGGTGAGGTGAGAAGACCATCTCTACGATGGGCATATGTGTTGTCCAACAGAATAGCAAAGAATAAGAAAGTCCTTTGAGTTGAAGCTTTACCTTAGTTCTACCGATATGACTAATGCTCGAATGCTTCACCTCATTCTGAACTTCACTTTGTGACATCGACCCGTTCCTTCAACCTCCGGTCTCAATGTCAAGCTATGCTCGAAGTACGGCCTCCTACGCCAAAGCTGGGGGTGTTTACCTTTTCATCAGCGTCACAGCCTGGATGCTTATCAAGGATGCATACTGTGACATAACAGAGATCAACGGCCCGTCTATGGCCCCCACGCTGTCTCCAGCCTTCGAAAGCACCGGATCTAGAGACGCCGTGCTTTGGCGGAAGCACCTTCCTACTCGCAATCTGCGCCGCGGCGATGTGGTTCTGTTCAGTACCCCACATAAGCCTGAGGGCATGGCGGTCAAGCGTGTAGTAGCATTGGGTGGTGACACGGTGCAGCTCGATCCCAAGAGGAGGCCATCAGACTCACAGAATGGACGGGCAAGCGAGGCGGGCAAGCGGTGGGATATAATGTACGCTCGGAATGGCGGGAATGTGGAGGTGCCACAGGGACACGTGTGGGTTGAGGGCGATAACTGGCGCAAGACACGAGACAGCAATGCATATGGTCCCATATCGCGCAGTCTGATTACAGGCAAAGCTGTGGGCATAGTTCGACCATGGCGGCAGTTTGGACAGACCCCGTGGAGAGGATGGACAGGCCGTACGAAAGTCACTCCAGGACACGAAGTCATTGATTCTGATGTTATATCTTGGAAGCCAGTGGATTGAGCGACGCGTGCCATTTGTGCTAGAAGACTGGGCCTGCCTCCAGCTCTCCCTTCACGGCCTACCTTTAACTTCGTGGCACTGCCAGGCTACATCGCATGACGGTCCACACCGCAAGGCCGATTATTTCTCACCAAACACAACATCGATCTGCTTAATCACAGCATCGGTAACCTGCTGAGTGTTTGCGGAGCCGCCCATATCACGCGTTCTGGTCTCTGCGTTGCCAGTTACGGTCTCGATGGCTCTCATCAAGTCGTCAGCCACGTGATCAAGCTGGCCTTTTCCAACCCATCGGACCATCTCAGCTGCCGACCAGAATGCACCAATTGGATTCGCAATGCCCTGCCCTGCAATATCAGGTGCCTAGAAGTCAAGTATGGGAGGTAAGCATATGTCTCAGTCATGGGCGAGCTGCGAGAAGGGTTCAAGACAACCTCTACGCCTTCCTTCGTCGTTGAACTTACCGAGCCGTGGATCGGTTCAAACATGGAGGGATATTGCCGAGTTGGGTCCAGATTAGACGATGGAGCAATACCGATAGATCCCGCAAGAGCTGCTGCAAGATCTGAGAGAATGTCTGCATGGACTTTTGGGAGCACAGTCAGCAAGGTAAGCGTCTGCTCGTAAGACGAGTGCACTTACGATTGGTGGCCACGATGGTGTCCAGACTCTCCGGCTTGTTCACCATTCTCACCGTCATCGCATCGACAAGCATTTTGTCGTGCTCTACGATTCCCTCGTATTCTTTTGCGACTTCATAGAAGACCTTGTCCCACAGCACCATGCCATGTCTTTGAGCTGGAAGGAAGGTTAGCACAAGCACGCAAACTGAAATACTCATCAAACTCACCATTACTTTTCGTGACCATAGTCAGCTTTTTCCTTGGCCTGCTCTTTGCCGTCTCAAAAGCAAAACGCATAATTCGTTCGATCCCTACACGGGTGAAAATAGCAACCTCTGTGGCTATGGTGAAAGGGGAATTGTCATGTGTGGTACCGCCTGCACAATTGATGAGTATAAGTCATCGAATGTCTACACAGATGGGTTATACTCAGCAAAACTCACCCTGCCCAGCGTACTCTCCTTCACTGTTCTCCCGGATGATCACCCAGTCGAGATCCTCTGGCTTCTTCTGGCATTGGGCCAGCGGAGCTAGCGTACCAGGGAGAATTCTGGTTGGGCGGACATTCACGTATTGGTTGTTGTACTTTCTGATGGGCAGAATCAGGCTCCAAAGGCTGATATGGTCGGGGACGTTTGGCCAGCCTACGGCGCCGAAGCTAAGAGATTGGTCAATAGAGGCGAGCTGGAGGTGGCGATGATGTTTTACTATATAGCGTCGTGCTTTGCGAGCTGTTGCATGCCATCTTCGGGCATGTACCAGCCACGCTCTAGGTAGGCTTTTGATGACCAGTCGAAGGTAGTGAACTCGAACTGCGAGTGCTTTAGTCATGGGCATGTGAGTTTTTCTATTAGGGGGTCTTACTGTGAAGGTGCCCACTACCGAGGCGAGCTTGGTGAGGACTTTCTCAGCCGCTTCCGTGATCTCGGTACCAATGCCATCTCCAGGAATGGATGCGATCTTAAATGTGGTCATGACTGAGGAGCTATAATAAGAAGGTAGCAGACTGTATAGCTTACAAGCAAGGGTAAGGTAGTGAAGGTTATATTCGAGGCAACTCATCAACCTGCAGTATAGGCTGATCGTTTATCCGAGCAAAACCTTTATGCATGAATGTTCATGGATCAATACATCATATAGAGGAGAAAATCAGTGCACCACAAAGATCTGTGTATTTTCAGACAGCATTGATCCTGTCAATGGCTTTAAGCTTGCGGTGATGAATACAACAGCAAGGTCGCAGCAAGGCGACGCCATATGAGTATTAAAAGTGTGTCGGCTCCTGATATATGGCAAGAACCTCCGTCCGCATGTACTCTACACACGATTGCTGTAAGGCTGCAGATAATGGCCAGAGCGAAGTCGCCTTGGCATCGGCCATACGAGCTCCCTCGACTTTCATTTCGCACGTTGCAAACGCACAATGCCAAGTGGCAGACACGTCTACCTCCACACAAGCCCTTGCTCACTCCGCAGAGGGTTGAAGATTGGAAGGATCATATCAGAGGTGTGCGACTCAAGAAGCCGGTAGAGCTACACGTCGCTGGAAGACCGAATCACTGGTAGCAGCGACGCTTGCTAACGGAGGATCGCGTGCAAGCCTGGTTGGCAGCGCAGATTAGCTGTCAACATGAGGCAGTGTATCTTTTGGGCGGTTCAAGCACGATCTTGGAACCTATGCTGAGACTCGGGCCGATGCCACCAGTGTGAGGTACGAAATATCGAACTTGCGCTCCTCTCAATTTTCTGCGCACCGACGTTCTGCCAAGGTCCTATGGGTACGTGCCTCGAGTAGGCACAACAATGAAGCACTATAGCTGCTGGAGACAGAAATAGGTCGGCCCTCGAGCCGGTCGCTATTCATGGATCCGGAAATCATCCACTCATCATATCGGTTGTTCGATTTCATGACATCCAACTTGGCTTATCTTCAGCGCCAGTTTCGGGCTTCTCCCACGGCTTCTTCCTGCCCTGTGCCTGTTGATGCGAGGCCTGTCCTTCGAGAATGGTATCGGGGATGTCCTTGATGCCAGGAATCGGCTTGCCCTCAGCAATCATATCACATATCTCCGCAAAGCTGGCGGGCTTGGGCGCGTCTCCCATACCGCCAGCAGCTTGGTCGGTTTGCAGCGTAGCTGTCTCGCCGCTTGTGCCGTTGTTTACATGATTCACCACGCCTCGAGATTCTACCCAACTCTTGTAACCATCAAAGTCCACCGCCGTTCCCGCCTTGCGAGCATAGTAATAACACTTTGCCCTCAACGTAAGATGTTCAACCTGCTGCGGGTCCTGAACAGAGCCTAGAATGGCCCGCAGCCCGCCTTGGAACTCCTGATCTTCGGTCCATGGATAGCTGTCCAGCTGGTGGAACAGCAGCGTGTTGTCGGAGAAATCCACCGTTTGTGTTGCCATGTCGGTTGGTGAGGGGAGGTGGTTCATGAGATAGTAAGCAGTCAGGAACGACCAGGGCTCCACCTAGCTTGGGAGCTAGTTCGGAGGTAGTTTTCTTGGTATAAAGCAGCTCGCACTTTGGATTCCTCGCTTCCCATCACTCCTCGCTCTCAGCTAAGGAATGCTTCCTCTGTCTTCTCAATGCGCGTGAAGCCCCTGTGGTGAGCATACAAAGTCTTTTCTTCCCATCTCTCACCTACCTCACTTCATTCCGTGCTCACGTGGAGCTCGTGGTGCCAAGGCGCGGGCGGAATAGAGAGCTTCAGCCGCCGCACCGCACCTGCGTCCATCACCCAACCTTACTCTACCCACTTCACCTAGCATTCTCTCCTTCATCATCACCACACCACCCCTCTCCGCCTCATCACACGCGCCGCGCTGCCGCCACGATGAGCGAATACATTGGCAGTCGCATCTCGCTGGTCAGCAAGAGCGAGATCCGGTTCGCGCTCCCCGACCTCCGCGCGTCTCGGACAGCCCGCTGACAGGTGTTCAGATACGAGGGCACCCTCGTTAAGATCGACAGCGAGACCGCGACAGTTTCCCTGCAGGATGTGCAATGCCATGGCACCGAAGGCCGCAAGGGCAATGCCAATGAGGAGATTCCCGGCTCCGACTCAGTCTACGATGGCATAGTCTTTCGCGGAAGTGATGTCAAGGACTTGACCATTGTCGCGCCGCCCAAGGAGAACCGCGCGCCGCAGCAGCAGATGCCGAATGATCCTGCCATCCTATCTGTACGTATGCACCCCCGTCTCCCATCGGCACTTCCAGCCTCCCATTACCTGATGAAATATTTTGGATATAAATCAAAACACTACCGAGCGCAAGCTGTGGAAATCTTCCTTGTTGCCTTCCTTCTGATTTTTGGGACACCTTACTATACTTTGTATGAGAACACGTATGCAAGACGGTTCGCTAACATGCATCCTTAGCAACCCGAGCCGAGCGCGCCATCCCACACGCAACACCAGCAGCCACCCCAGCAGCAGAATCAGTTCCGAGGACCGCAGCCTCCGTATCCCCAGCAGCAACAGCAGCAACAGCAGCAGTTTGGCTACCCCGGTCCGCCACCGAACCAGTTCCAGCAGCATCCACGCTTTCAAGGCCCTGGCGGTGCGCATGGCTTCCCTGGGCAGCCTGGTGCAGTGCCAGGATATGGAATGGGATACGGGCCTCCACCGCCGCCGCCAGGCTACGGCATGGGCTACGGACCTCCACCAGGTCACGGCTTCCCACCTGGCCCCTTTCCACCCCAACAACAGCCCATCGGACCTCCTGGTCAACAAATGGGTCCTCCCAATGGTCAGCAGCAAAGGCCACCACAGCAAATGCCTGGTCAACAACAGCAGGCGCCAATTGGTAGCAAGCAAAACACTCCTCAGCCAGGCAGCTCCCAAGCGCCTCCACCTTCCGCTCCCGCCCAGAGCAAGCCTGTGGAAGTTTCCGAGATGTCCACGACTCCCGCACCTTCATCCGCTAAGCCACCTGCTGGCCCTCCACCACCAATCGAGTCGAAGCCATCGACTGCAGCTGCGAGTGCCCCTGCCCAAGCAAACCAAGCACCGCAGCCAGCTATGCCAAAGCCCGCTAACAAGACTAGCAATCGGGTAGCCGTACCATTGGCGATGGGTAGCCCAGCGGCGAGGCAGCAACCCAAACCTGCTGCTCCAGCACAAGCTCAGCAGGCAGCGCAGGCAGCAGCACCGGCACCACAGCCACCTCAGACGAAGGCATCAGCTACTGAAGCTGCTACTGCTGCAGTTGCGGCTGCAATGGCCAAGCTTGGTACTGCGAATCGTCCAAGTGGTGGCGTGGACAACCTCACACAGAAGGTTTCCCAGATGAGAGTTGATGACGGACAGACACGCGGGCGGGGACGCGGTCGTGGTGGTCCACGTGGTGGCAGACGCGAAAGCGCGCAGAAGAATGTTGATGTACCCAAGGAGGACTTCGACTTTGAGACCGCGAATGCCAAATTCAACAAGAGGGAGCTTGCAAAGGAAGCAATCGCATCGGGCAGTCCGCTGGGAAGCCCGACTAATGATGTGTTCCCAACCGCTACCAATGGGCATGCAGCAGATGATGAGGACGTTGTGATTCCTGCAAAGCCTTCGAACGAGAAAGGCTACGATAAGAAGTCGTCCTTTTTTGATAACATCAGCAGCGATCTCAAGGATCGTACCGAGCAGCAGCAGACGAGTGAGTATGTTGATGGCCGGGCAATGCGACGCGAGGAGCGGAGCAAGAACATGGAGACCTTTGGTCAGGGCTCCGTGGACAACGGAGGTGGTTTCCGCGGGAGGGGTCGCGGACGCGGACGCGGCTTTGGAGGACGCGGCAGAGGTCACTATGGCGGCGGTCGTGGTGGATTTGAAGGAGACCACCGTGGCGGCTTTCGGGCCCGTGGCGGAAGGAGTCAGGGCGCAGAGGCGGTGTAGAAAGGTCTGACTGAGATACCATCCGGTGTCCAGCATTCAACTACTATGAGGTGGGCACTCTGGATTGTGGCTGCTGTACTATATAAGTCTCATGGTGTTTCGAGCAGAGTAACGGATGAAGAAGTTACGAGAGCTTGCCTTGCTGGCAGGTCAATAACGCCTATTGTACCATCCTCATCACCACTCTTGCATTGTCAGGATAGCGATAATTTCTCTCCTGTCGGTCATGTCTGTCTCTTCGCATCTTGTTGCCATGTCAGGTAGGACGACAAGAGGGCACCTGCCCTGTAGTCTGAATCAACGTGAAGTTCCCCTGAGTTCATTCATAAGGCATGTCGACAGCTTACTGATTGGTTCCTATGTAGGTATGTTTCACCACACCTACTTTAAAAACCTGCACGAGATACAGCTGGCCCACATAAAAACCTTGAGCACCTCCAAAACACCATAACGGTTCGATACACCAAAACTTATCAAGTAGGGAAAAAGAATGTGCTACCCCAAC
Source organism: Ramularia endophylla (assembly GCA_002116395.1). Lineage (NCBI taxonomy): Eukaryota > Fungi > Ascomycota > Dothideomycetes > Mycosphaerellales > Mycosphaerellaceae > Ramularia > Ramularia endophylla. The sequence continues at coordinate 14,452 of KZ109572.1, read as the reverse complement.
CCTAACCCTCGAGATTCCGTAGTCGCATAGGCACAATTCGGGACAAATCCTACCCCACGCAAGCACATCCATGGTTCAACACAACTCCACAACATCGCATCGAACAACCAACCCACTTTCCATCCCAAAAATCCAAGGCATCTCAAAAGCATCGGTAGAGGGAAACAAGATCGGTCTGTAAATCAAGACAATTCAGAATATCTTTGGAGACTCTTCCTGCTCGTCGCGAGACCAAGGCTTTCAAAGTCTCACCAGCACAGCCTGCGGGCTCCCAACTTCTTTGTCCCGTGAACCAGACAACAAAGCAGACCGCGACTGGACCCGCGTCGGGAAGATGGTGGTCAGCTATCGGTAACAAGAATCCTTCCACTCCGCGGCAAGGAAGCACTCCGGAGGCAAAAACTACGCGTACACGTACCCGTACGAAACATCACGATGTACGAGCGGGTGGCGTGCGCTTGCGTCTGGCTCTCCACTGCGCTATCGCTGCATCCTTCTTCTAGGAGCGAAGGAGGGATAATAAATATAGTGACGCACAGCACCCTAGCGAGTTAAGTATTCTTTGCCTGGTTTTTATTTTTCTACATCTCGAAAACATTGCCACGTGCGCAGAAGCGCAGATTGTTCTTTTCGTTATGAGTACCACTTCGACGGGTGAAGTTTTTTATCCATCCTATCAGACTTGCAATGATGGCATCACACCTCAATGTCCTGTTTCTGCTACGATCTACGGGTAATTATCATCTACCCTGCTGTTGATATGAGGAATTTCACTAATAGAATGTAGTTATCGCCCCGACCTAGGTCCAACAATCCTCTTCAGCGTAATCTTCACAATCTGCTTCATTCTCCAAATCATCTTTGGTCTTCGAATGAAAAGCTATGCCTTCCTGGCATGGATGTTCTTTGGAGTAGCGTTGGAGTGCACGGGATGGTGGGCACGAGTGGCTCTCTGGGGGGATGTTTGGAATTATGGGGCTATGATTGCTAGTCTTGCTGGACTTATCATCGGTCAGCCATTCCATCAGAACTGCTTTTTTAAGGTTGTCAACTAACAAGACATAGGTCCCTCCTTCATCAACGGGGCTATATCAGTGACCTTCAAGCACATTATCCTTTATACCGGCGAACAGCACTCCAAGTGGTTGAGAGCGAAATGGTTCCCTTACGTCTTCATCGGGACTGATTTCGTGGCCATCTTTATCCAAGCTGCTGGTGCGGGCCTGTCGGCTGGAGCAACAGGTGGCTCAGAAACAAACCAGTCTCTCCTAAACGTGTCTTCCGGAATCTTGATTGCTGGTGTGGCATTCCAGCTGGCGAACATGGTGATATGCGGCGCATATCTCGGTTTCGTAGGCCTGAATTACCGGAAAGCGAAAAAGACACAACCAGCTGGGGAGGTAACAAGTCCTTATGGTAAGTTACGCCAACTACCTCGAGTATACAGGGTCCCCGCTGACAACCTGCTTAGATGAAGCCAAACAGGTGGATGACCGTGCTCGATTCCGCTTCCACGTTTTTCTAGCAGGTCTCATAACAGCCTATTTCACGATCATCATCCGATGCGCGTATCGTGTTCCGGAGATGGTTGATGGCTGGAGCGGTGCCTTGATGCAGAACGAGCCGATATTCTTTGGGCTGGAGGGAACCATGTTGGCTATCGCATGTATTGCTCTGAGCATCGCTCATCCGATCTTCTTCTTCCCACCTATGATGCGGGATAAGAAGCGAAGACAGCTGGAATCCGAGGTCCCGCAGTCGAGTGATGGCGAGGTGGAGAAGGCGGCTCAGGATGTGCCAAAGTAGCATTGTTGAGATTTGCATCGCGTTTGGAGTTTAGCACTGGCATTTGAGCGATTTTGGAGACTTGCGTATTGAGAGACATCACAGCAATGCTGCAGGGCATGATTGTAGAAAGCCGCACTAGAGTACAAAGACAGGATAGAGTTGACGAGACAATGCTCAATTCGACAGCAGGGAACACCCAATCACCGCCAAAGTCCACGAAACAAAACCTAGGTGAGCAGATCAATCCGGTGTGTCGTATCATCAGCAGCTTTCAAAGCCAATTTGAAAGTCTCGAGTAGGCGCTCAGTGTCTTCCAGCCCAACAGATACCCTGATCTGCGTTTCTCGCAGTCCAAATTGGCTCACCCAGTCTAACTGCTTACCATACAGGCCCTTGACATAAGCCATCGCGAGTGTCAAGTGTGCACCTAAATGAGGACCTTTGTACACGTTCAAGGCATCGTAGAAAGCAATGGTGGCTTCTACCCGATCGAACTCCACAGTGAAGAGGCACCCATAGCCTGGTGAGAAGACTTCTGTCGCCGGTCGCATGAAGCTCTCATAATGTTCTCGATCGGCGTTCACTGTAGGATAGAAGACTTGAGTGACCGTGCTGTCTGGACAGGAGGCACACTGCTGGAGATAAGCTACCAGTTGCTCAGCATTGTTGTTGGAGATTTTTGATCGGTCCAAGTAGTCTCGGCTGTTGGTTTCCAGAACTTCGACATCCCGACCCCAGTAGTCGTTGCGATAGACGCCTTCAAACATGGATTTGATTTTTTTGTACTTTATCGAATTCGGATTCAGCACTATGCTTCCACCCATGACATCCGCATAGCCACTGAAAGATTTGGTCAAGGATGTGATGATTACATCCGCTACTGCCAGAACGTCCACGTTGGAGAAGCTTCCGATTGTATCATCCACGATCAAGACCAGGTCGTGTTTGTTCGCCAGACGTCTCAATTCTTTCAAATGTGCTGAAGTCAACAGTGGGTTCGCTGGGAACTCGGTCCACAAGGCCTGAACTTGATGAACAGGAGCCGATGCTCCACAGCTTTCGAGGTATTCTTCCAACTCCGAAACCTCTTTCGTCGAGCCGAGGCCAAGTACTTTGCAGCCAGGTCCAAAGTTCTCGAAGAGGAAGTGGCTAGATTTGAACACGAATCCAAGCAGGACAGTAAAGCCATGGTGGATGTCTAGAAGCATGGTATGCAAAGCATATACTGCAGCCATTCCAGTTGGAAACAGGTACACATCGCTTGGCGTGACGATTGTTTCTGCCTGGCAGCGATTGAGAAGCGATGCTATACGTTTTTGCACCAGAGCATGAGACGTACTTGGGGGAACTTGCGGCTGCAGGCCGTCATCCGGAACGAGATACAGATCATCACCAAGACAGTCTTCTGCGAGTCGGGATGAAATCCCAGTCCCGGTATGCGTCCAAAAGGGCTGGAGGCTCGATGTATTTGCCGTAGGGAATGTCACTGCGTACAACCGTACGCGGCTCTGCCAGATCTGCATTTTGACGTCGTTCATGGAAAGTCTGGATGGTCCGCGTGCTACAGATGTCGCAAAAGCCTGGCAAGCACGAGCGTGCTTGAGCTGGGAGAACAGGAAACAAGTCTGGTCTTTCGAACAACCCGCTTGGCTCAAGATTCTTGCTGAGAGCTTTGTTGAGTGAGCTTCCGATGATGACATGCGAGATGCGAGATACGGGCATGGTTTACCTCTTTGACATCTCGGTGGAGCATCAACCTTGGATACATGCTTTGGATGGTTCGTGCAACGTCGACATCACCTTCCGTCCATTTGACCAGCGTATTCCATAGCGGAAGGTGCACTGTGATTGCATGGCGTGGAGCTGGTGGGATTGCGTGGCCGGATTGTGTCTGCACTTCGAGTGGGAGAGCCATTGTGTGACGAAGTTGGTGGATAATTTGAGCTACATTACTTGTTTTGCAATGGAGTGATTGTTGTCAGCCATCCGCGGAGAAGCCAGTCAGATCCTCGCTTGGACTCCTCCAGCTGCACAAGGAAGGTCAGAGATGGCGGCGACAACACAAAGGAGCAGGAATCTCATCTTCTCAGTCCAGAAGAGAGGCGAGTTGCTACAGCACTTTGCTTGAGACAGTTCTACCCGGATTTACGCAGAGGAAGTCTGAATGGACAGAAGTGACGGGAAGGGAAGATGCAAGAATGTCGATCGGACCTGCCTCCGAACAAGCTTGGCAAAACGCGCTTTGCTCGCGTCGCGTGAATCAATGACGATTTTTGGCGTCGTGTTTCCTCCTTAGCCTCGAGCCTCGAGTTTCCCATTCACAAGCCAGCCCAGCATTATATTGTTGCATCAAGGAGGTAGTGTTCGCCAGTCGCATGTGATAGCTGTGAACATCTTGAATCCGCATATATAATCTCATCAGAGCCGGCCATGTCAAGATCAACGCCGCCCACGTCGCCGGACGATGGTCCTACAGAGGCAATGGAAAAGGAGGAGGCGCAAATGGCCGAGCAGCGGCGCAAAGAGGATGAGAAGCGCGAGCGTGAGATGGCAGCGGAGCGGGAAAAGGACGTCGAGGGCGGCAAGGAAGTCGTCGATTCAAAGTACAAAGCTCTGGAGTATCTGCTCAGCCAGTCCAAGCTGTATTCGGCCATTATGCTGCAGCAGATGACACAACAGGACGAAGCAGAGGGAGCAAAGGACGAAAAGAGCAAGAAGCGAGCACAAAAGCAGGAAATAAAGGCTGAACAGGCCGCACAAGCAAGTCAGAAGAAGGCTACTAGAGCAGCAGCCGCCACCCAGCCGCAGACTGCTGGAGAGGAGACAGCCGTAAAGAAAGAACTGCCCAAACGAGGAAGACCGGTCAAGGGCGCAAAGGGTGGCAAAATCTCGGATTATATGAAGAAAGAGGATGTTCAGGCAAAGGCCGGCGAGACGTCAATATCAGAAGCGCTTGCTGAGGAAACAAAGGATGCCGATGTAAAGCCTGGTGATATTGGCATGCAGGACCTTCGATCTGCAAAACAGCCAGATCTCGTCTCAGGAGGCCTGATGAGAAGCTACCAACTGGAGGGACTTGACTGGCTTACATCACTCTACGAAAACGGCCTGAACGGTATCCTTGCCGATGAGATGGGTCTGGGAAAGACGATTCAGACAATTTCATTCCTGGCCTTTTTGAGAGAAAAAGGTGTCAATGGACCGTTCCTCATAGCTGCCCCACTGAGTACTACTTCAAATTGGGTGGCCGAGTTCAAAAAGTGGACACCCGATATCCCAGTAGTACTGTATCACGGCAGCAAACAGGAGAGGGAAGAGATTCGGCGTAAGAAGCTGCGGAGTCCTGGTAGTGCCACCTTCCCAGTCATATGTACCAGTTACGAGATCTGCATGAATGATCGCAAGCATCTCGCTCATTTCGACTGGAAGTTCATCATCATCGACGAAGGCCACCGGATCAAGAACCTCAATTGTCGACTGATCCGCGAGCTGCAGTCGTATCAGTCCGCCAACAGACTGCTCATTACTGGTACTCCTTTGCAGAACAACTTGACGGAGCTGTGGTCATTATTGCACTTTCTGATGCCCAGCATCTTCGACAAGCTTGAGTCTTTTGAGAGCTGGTTTGACTTCAGCGCGCTCAAAGAGAAGAACGGAGCTGAACAGCTCTTGTCCGAGGACCGTAAAAAGAACTTGGTAGCGAGTCTCCACGCCATCCTGAAACCATTCTTGCTCCGTCGAGTCAAGGCTGACGTTGAGACTTCCCTGCCAAAGAAGCGAGAATATGTCCTGTATGCTCCTTTGACACAGACACAGCGAGAGCTGTATCAGGAGATACTGGAAGGAAACAGCCGAGCATACCTTGAAAACAAGGTCGTCGAAAGTCTGAGCGCAGCCAACACGCCAGCAACTTCTCGAAGTGGGAGTCGGAAGCGCAAAGCTGCCGGTTCTTCGTCAACACCAAACAAGAGCGCCAAGTCAAGCCGTGCGTCGACGCCTGCTACCACTGCCAGCACAGGCACCAGATCACGGAAAGCGAAGAAGAGCCAGAAGTATGAAGAAGTCTCTGACGCAGAATACTTCAAGCAGCTGGAGAACGAACCCTCTTCTCCTGCAGAGGAGCCAGCAGATTCAGAAGACGAAGAAGAAAGCGAAAGAGCCAAAACCCTCGCCCTAGCAAAGCGAGAAATTGCACAGAAGAAACTGCAAAACCCAATCATGCAACTCCGCCAATGCTGCAACTCCCCGCACAACTTCTACTACCCCTTCGACATGGACGACAATACGCCTGTCGACGAAACTCTAGTAACGGAATCCGGCAAAATGCTACTACTTGACCGCCTGATGCCCGAGCTCCTGTCTAGAGGCCACAAGGTCCTCATTTTCTCTCAATTCAAGACTCAACTAGACCTTCTTGACACATACTGTCGGGAGCTCCGCGAATGGCCCACCTGTCGAATTGATGGGACTGTCGCGCAGACGGATCGTCAACAGCAGATCTTGGACTTTAACGACCCTGAAAGCGAAACTAATATCTTTTTGCTATCCACACGCGCTGGCGGACAGGGTATCAATCTCGCGAGCGCGGATACTGTGCTGCTTTTTGATAGTGATTGGAATCCGCAGCAGGATTTACAGGCTCAGGATCGGGCGCATAGAATTGGACAGACGAGACCGGTCATTGTTTATCGGTTTGCTACGAAGGGGACTGTTGAGCAGATGTTGTTGGAAAAGGCGGATAGCAAACGCCGACTTGAGAAGCTTGTCATTCAGAAGGGAAGGTTTCGTAACGGGAAGGCGGAGGCCGGTGGCGCAGATTTCGCGGAGTTGCAGGCTCTTCTTGGGAAAGATGATGGGGAGAGGATCGATGTTGCTGATGGAAAGGGGTTGTTGAGTGATGAGGATCTTGCAATTTTGACGGATCGGAGCAAGGAGGCATTTGAGAGGGCAGAGAAAGGGGAGGACGTCATCGGGAAGGCGTTCAAGGCTGTACAGACTAAGGCTGACGGGGGAGGGTTGTTGGAGAGTTTGCAGAAGTAAGTCGGACAATTGTTGTAACAATAGTACATTTGGAAGGTTAATTTTCAAAAAAGGCACTCCGACTAGCAATGCAGTAACTGTTGAAGCGGCCTGAAATTGCTTTGTTCGAGGATGCGGACCGATCCAGATTGATTCTACGCTAGCTATAGCAATTCATACCTGACGAAATATAGGTTTAGCAGCTGAGCACCCAATGAATGTTGCCAAGATCCAGCGGGATCACATGCTAGATCCAGTTTATGCCGATCCGAGATCCGACAAACTCACTGCTCGACGATCTCGGGCACTGCCTTTCGAAGCAGCTCTTGACACAACGCTCCTTTAACCAACACAAAGACTAATTGACAAGGAGACTGACGATACAATAGTCATCCAACAAAGAATGGAGAACAATAGCCTTGTTGTTCAATGTGCAGGGAGCGTGTCTGCAAGATACAAAGACCGGTCGGCAAGAAGACTGGAATATGCAATGGCCAGCCGACAAAGAATGCACAACAATAGCCTTGTCGTTTGACAATGTAAGGATAGCTCTCACGGAGTATTAATGGGCGCCATGATGCACTCATCATTTCTCTCTTCATCGAACGCCTAGTGCGAGAGCTCACACACTCACACAGCTTCCTTCACCTGCAAACTGCTCATCCACAAGTCCTCAAACTTCTCTGCTGGCCAGAAAGAGCGCCTCTCAAACACAGCCTTCCCGCAAAAATGTCCTCAACCCCTGAGAACAACCCTCCCAACACCCCTCCCAACACCCCCTCGTCACCCGGCATGCCTCAGCCCGCTCCTCCAAGCACCCCTAACGCTCCTGTCGCACAGACCAACAACGGCTTCCCCTTCCCAGACCTTCACATGGTTGCCCCTTCAAACCTCGTCGAACTCCTCGCAGAAGCCATGCAAGAAGACTCCGACCCCGCAGCCCCAAGTACTCCCAACTTCCCTGTCGCACAGCACACCAACGGCTTCCCCTACCCAACTCCCCACATGGTCGCCGCCCCGAACATGCTCGACATGCTCGCAGAAGCCCTAGACGAAACCCCCGCACCCCTGACTCCATCTGACATCGCGGCTTTGAAAGCCACTCTCCCAAAGGTAAGTGACAACAGTGCCATGACCGCCTCACAACTCGCAGACCCTTGTTCCATCTGTCTCTTTCCTCTGAAAGAGCCTTGTCGAACGGCCTGTGGACATGTGTTCTGTGCCGAGTGTGTGCTTCCCTGGGTTGCTGCGCACAAGAACTGTCCCAAGTGCAGGACCGAGACTGAAACTTCGGCTTGTGTACTGCTTTGAAGGGAAGGGAAAGGAGAGGGAGCATCAGGTAAGGCGTTCTAAGGAACTCAGGTAAGCTCCAACGATCAAAATCAATCATAGCTTTCTTCTCCAAAATCAGTGTGCTTTACCTATTTTCAGTGCAAGTGTCCATGTAGATTGAAGTGTTTCGTCCCTCCTTGACTCCATCAGAATATGTTCATTCACTTGCTTCCCTGCCAAGACTCACATGTTCCTACCTATAGAACCCTGCGGGCATGCCCTGACCATTCCAAGCTCCGTGTATCGATCCATTATACAGGGGAGCAATTGACAATAGTACAATGCGATGTCGAGAGTTGCGACTCGTCAGGTTCTTTCAGTATTTGGCAGAAACGTAGTCAGATTTGCTGGACAGGAAATCCACTCAGGTGTTATCCCATTCTCTTACGGGTTCGTCGGAAGGTTGCGGGAGAAAAGTAATTGCTCTTTAATAAAGCGTCAATTGACAGCTAATGTCAGCAGACGACCTTGGTATCAGCAGCTGGTTGTATGATTATCAAAAAGCACGCGTTTTCAATCGTTCTGATCATCAGGCAATTGTCCTCGATGGAGTGATTGAGGGAAGGAGTTGGAGAGATTGCTGAGATTGAAGAAGGAACAATGGAACCAAGAGCCTGACTAAGCAGCTTTTCTTCATTTCTTCCAACATCTCCAATTTCCAGGGCAGGGCAAGAGCACTTCTTCCATCAACGTAGCCATTCTACATCTCTATTGTCTCATCAGTACTACCAATGGCATTTCCTCGATTCGTATGATCTACATCTACTCCACCGAGAACGACGACCGGCAGATCTGCGCGCGAGATCTCCAGAGTGCTGTGACCTGTCCTCAAGAACCGGGCTCTGTCAATGTTCATCATGCAACATGATGCGGGTGAATCAACCGCCGGTCGGCAGTCGTACTCGTCCTGTCAAATTCATGACGCGTTGCTCTTTCCATTGTTGGGCTCTGTGTCCGACTTTTACACGGCCGTGTCCATGAATCATTAATATGAGGTGCTTTTCATCTTTGGTGTAAGAGCACAGAAAGACAGCACCATGCACACCACAGCCTACAATCTACGCCATCTTTCGAGTTGCCCTATCTCAAAACCGATGTCTTGGGTTGCCCTCTAGACTCTAGTATGAAGAAGTCCTGCAAGGAAGGCCGACAGCGCAGAGAAAACTCGGAGATAACAGCCCGAGTTCGGACCAGCCAACCAAAAAAAAATGCGTTCCACAGGTTCTAGGAGAAGAGATCGGAATTCGGCCCACTGGTTGAGAAGAAAGATGCTCTTCTCCATGCTGAGGTGTGTTGCATCACGCACGCGATACAGAGTACGACGTGTCGTGCATCTTGGTGCTGCAACCAGGCAAACAGTACCTTCTCTTTCCTCCACCACCTCTCATTCACTTTCGCGTGTTAAGCTTCACACTTGACACAAGCCAAGCATCAAAGAGTCCATGCTACCTTTGCTGCAATAGAGGTATCTGTACCGAGCGGAGCGGCTCTCATTACAATGGGCAACAAGGTTGAGAATGCAGAGGCAAAACTCCATGATCAGACAAACTACCTCAATTTTCGAGAATTGATGATAGTATTTTCCATCATGTCAACATCGCTGCTGGTCTGTTTCATCGATCAAAATGGAATTGGTGTCCTTCTGCCTTCCATAGCGAAGGACTTGAACGCAGAGTCGGTCAGTTCAATTTCACATTCCATGCCTTGTCATATTTGGCTGACAACGACTGCAAGAGCATCTCATGGGCAGGTACCTCATCTCTAATAGCAAACACGGTCTTCCAAGTCCTCTATGGCCGCTTATCTGTAAGTGAAGCCGACATAGACTTCCAACCATCAGCTGCTGATCTCTCAACCCTTTGCTTAGGATTTGTTTGGGCGTAAAGTGGTCCTTTTGTCTGCACTGGTACTCTTGTCCCTCACAGATCTGGCCTGTGGGCTTGCTGTCAACTCAACCATGCTTTATGGTAAATGCTCCAGACGGGCCTCGGGCGATGAAGCACTTGCTGAATATCGATACAGTTTTTCGTGGTCTCGCAGGAGTTGCCAACGGTGGCATTACCTCACTTGTAATGATGATCGTCTCCGATGTCGTATCACTGCAGGAAAGAGGGAAATACCAAGGATTCTTGGGATCCTTTGTAGGCCTGGGTAAGCTCCACTCTCAGAATTCGAAGCTGGATAGTCACACTGACTCTTCCAGGCAACGCGACTGGTCCTCTGATCGCTGCTGGATTCGCTGTCCACTATAGTTGGCGAGGACTATTCTACCTCATCTCTCCTTTGGCCATGCTGTCATTCGTCTGCAGCTGGATTTGGCTTCCCTCGAATATGCCAAAATTGAATCTCAAGGAAACCCTGGCCAAGATCGATTTATTGGGGCTGTTCCTCGGCACCGCGGCGGTAATCCTGCTTTTGATCCCGATCTCTGATGGCGGACATGCTGGGACTCCTTGGGATTCACCAATGATCATTGCAATGTTGGTGGTGGGAGCGGTGTGCCTGGTTGCTTTCGTGCTGGTCGAGTGGAAGTGGGCAGAGCTTCCCATGATGCCCCTATCGATGTTCAGGACGAAGTCGGTGGCGGCGATGTTGGGCCAGAGTTTCCTGCTTGGCATGAGCTACTATTCATACATCTACTTTGTAAGTCCTCCCATGTCTTCTGACTGATGTCGATCGCCTGACAATACGCCAGATTCCCCTATACTACCAGAATGTGAGAGGGCGGAGTGCTCTGATCTCGGCTTGTCTACAGCTGCCTCTTGTAGGTGCGCAGACGATATCCTCTACGTCTGCAGGCTTGTACATCTCGAAGTTCAATCGTTACGGCGAAGTCATCTGGGCTGGATTCGGGATTTGGACTTTGGGCGCTGGTCTCTTGATCCTCGCAGATCGGACGATCAGCCTTGGGCTGATCGCTTTCTTCTTGGTCCTCATTGGAATCGGAACTGGATTCGTGTTTCAGCCGACCCTTGTAAGTGAGATCACAGAGCGGACGGTTCAGTAAGACTTTGCTAAACATTCTTCGTACAGGTCGCCCTTCAGGCTCATTGCCCGAAAGCCCAGCGCGCAGTAGTGACTTCCAACCGAAACTTCATACGATCTTCTGGAGGAGCTGTGGGTCTCGCGGTGTCGTCTGCCATCCTGGCAAACGTTCTCAAAGGATCACTACCAGAACGACTTTCATCCATCGCAGATAGCACCTTCGCCGTCCCGAATCTGTCCGATTACTCTGCTGCTGACGCTGAGATCATCGTCAACGCTTATGCGGACGCGAGTCGGGCAGTGTTCATCTTCTGTTGTCCGGTCGCAGGAATAGCATTCTTACTCACGTCGTTCATCAAAGATCGAGGCTTGGTGAGGAAGGAAGAAAAGGAGGCAGCCCTTGCAGAAAACCAGGCAGAGTCAAGCAAGGAGGACGTGGAGAAAGGCGAACCCGCTGTAGAGGAGCAGGCTGCAAATAATGAAGTGGCTGACATGAACGCTAGCATCGATGACCATAGCAGAAAGCCGTCGCTTTCCAGTCAGCGCAGTGGTAGAAGTGAAAAGAGCGAAAAGGTTGTATGATTGATCAAGTCTCTCAGGCTCAACGAGATGAATCATACTTTTACGACTGCCCATGGCTCTCCTTCAGTTCTGCTTACTGCTCTTGCGCTTTCATGCTTTCTGTGCGAACCACCCAAGGTATGTGTATTCAGATGAACAGCCTCAATGACTGCTACTGCTGCACGTTCTCCCGTCCACAGTGTCCTTCATCACATACTCTTCATACCGATGATGATGTTCATCGCTGTTCTGCCCAGAGGATGAACGGTACTTATTGGCGTGGTCTCGATTCCGCTTTCGATCGGCACTGGTGAACATCGTTCGAATTTCGCCGTCGTCTCTCGCTCGACGTCTCCTCAGACACCAGCAGACAACCACAGAGGCGCATCCTTCCTGATTCGCCACCACAGCTGTAAGTCACTCCATAAACCAATGAGCATTGTGCAGCGCTAACTTCGGCCGAAGCGTACGCATCCAGCCCTGTCCAACATCGCCATCTAGTCCATTTGACGCAGGCCGTGGAGCTTCCCAGGCCTCCGAAATTCGCAGTCTCCCGGTGCGTTACTTACGTCGAGCACACGACCACTGTCGTGCCCGTCACCACAGCGTGCTCTTTCTTTGCGACCCCTGGGTATTCGCTGGCAGAATCTCTGCAATCCGGTCTCGCCACGCAATCTGCCCTAAAGGAAAACTCAGCATGAAAACTCAGGTAGCGCCATCGGTTTCACCCGATGCTCAACGAGGTATGTGATCGTGTGTCCGATCTGCATGCGTTCGCGTGGCCTTGGCACTAGCTTGTCGATGCACACCACTGAGTCTGACATCTTGTCCGTCCGGATGCCGCGGAGACGACGACTGCCCAGACTGATAGAAAGCTGACTCCCGGCTTGCGTACGCCACGATGTTTTCATTTACTTCCCTCCTTCTTTTTGCTGTTTTTCTCACTCAATCCACCGCAGGTCGGAATGTATCGAAAGTCGATCTTGTTGGGCTCACTGTTGTTCTCTATCACAGTCTTTTATAGCTTACACTCTGTGCCCTCAGGTCAGGCACAGTCCCATCAGGCTGTACTGAACGATGTAGACATTGACTCGCGAGCTGCGGCTCCTTTGGTCAAGTCACTGCCACTCCGTACCGCGGGACGACACATCATCAACAGCGAAGGCGAACGGGTAAAACTAAGCTCAGTCAACTGGTATGGAGCATCAGATCTCTTCTTCGTGGCCGGTGGACTCGACGTCAGACATAGAGATGAGATCTCTGAGACGATACGCGGCATGGGTTTCAACTCTGTGAGGTTTCCATATTCGGATCAGATGGTTCTCGAAAATCCGGTCATTCCTGTGGAGTACATTGCAGCGAATCTTGATCTCCTTGACGACTATGACCTCAAGCAGTCCCACGACGGCTTGCATCTCCACAAGAACGACGTCACTGGACCACGGGCGCTGGATGTTTTCAATGCGTGCGTCAAGTCGATGACTGATGCAGGTCTTGCTGTTATCATCAACGATCATATTACGAACGCAGCCTGGTGCGACGGGATGAATCTTTGCGATTCCTCTTGGAAGAACGATCATCTTATTGGGTTCTGCAAGATAAAGCAGACTACGCGAAGCTGGATTCAGAATTGGAAGACCATCATGGCGCCTTTTGTTGACAATCCACTTGTTGTTGGAGCCGATTTACGCAACGAACCTCGTGGCATTTGGGGCACAATGACCTGGAATAGCTGGGCTACTGCTGCTGAAGAAGCTAGCGAAGCATTGCTGGCAATGCAACCAGACTGGTTGATGATCGTTGAAGGTGTGTAGATGTAGTATTCGCTTAGACATCTGACTGACTCTCGCAGGAACAAGCAGTGCCAATGATTGCTCAGGCGCCAAAGCTAGACCGGTGGAGCTATCGATCCCAAATCGGTTGGTCTACAGCGCTCATGTGTACAGCTGGAGTGGCTGGGGGACGATACCTTCCGTGCCGTACTCCAAACGTCCTTATGCTAGCTTTGCGCAAGACATGCATCGCAAATGGGGATACTTGCTAGAAGGTGATGTAGCTCCAGTGTGGGTCGGCGAGTTCGGTGCTCCAACTCATGGCGATCATCACTATTGGGAATCTCTTATGAGGATTCTCACCGATACTGATGCTGATTGGGGTTATTGGGCTCTGAACCCAAGGAAACCTGCGAATTATGATGTGAGTCGACCTGGGATCTGTTCGTCATACCGCGTACTGACTGCATGGACAGAACGAAACTTACGGTCTGTTGAAAGATGATTGGAAGACCCCTGTTCTCGACTGGAGATTCCGCGATCTGCAGAAGCTGATGATGCCTCAAGAATAGAGTGGTAGCTACGCGATATAGGGTGCTCAGTATCTACGATTGTTATGACGAGAATGCGACCACAGACTGTAAGATGAAGCGATTGAGAGGCAGTGAATAGCTCAGCCGACCATTGTTTCCACGTTAGCCTACCCTTACGTAAGCTCGGTAAAGCTCGGCCTACCTATAAAAATCTCAGCCTACCTATAACCTTCTTCCGAACATCCTACTACTACGGTACGTCCTACCCTATATATAGCTACTATATACTCTATATACCTCTAAACTATATAGTAATAGCCTACGATTAATATACTAATAAATCTATAATAGATTTTATAGTAATTTAATACTACTAGCGCTATCGTATTTTAGTAGTTTAATATACGTATTTTACGTAGTAAAGTTATATAACGTTAGTAGAAGCTTCTAGAATCCCTATCT
>MWSQ01001931.1:0-51417 GCA_002116395.1 Ramularia endophylla | reverse complement strand
ATCGCGTTAATTCGACGCTAGATATAAGGATTCTTCGACTAGCTCCCTAATTACTAACAACAACATTAATAATGCCTTAAAAACGAGTACTACGCGACACGACTAAGCGTAAGAAGGTTATAGAGCTAGATAAGGACGATATATACGTACCGCCTTCGTCGCTACTAAACAATAGTACGGTTATTCCGGAAACTTAGGACGCTATAGCCGCCGAATCGTAGAATCCGTCTTAAACCTTAGAATCCTTATCGCCTACAACACTAATTATAATACTAACTCTAGTACCGGTACTAGTCGTAGAAACCGGCGTAGAGTTTATAAAGCGACGGCGGCTAATCACTTCGATACTATACCGCGGTACTAGTAACAAGAATAAAGAGATTTAGACATATACGCGTAAGCGTAAAAGAGACGGATTAGAGCCTAAACAAAACCGCTATAGCTAGTCCTAGTTCTATTATAAGTACTATACGTACTTTAGTACGTCTAGTAACGTAGTTAGACATCTTATAAAGTATAGTATCTACGTCGGACGATTTAGAACTATAGATAAGAAAACTATATAGTCTTAGCGGCTCCTATAAGGTATCGAGAACTAACAAACTATTACTACTACCTCCGTAGAAAACAAGGCTATAACCATCCTATAAGACGCCGTAGATATATAGAGATACCGCGACCTACTCGTACGCTTTTCGATAGTTTCTAGCGTCTTATACTATACTATTATAAGTAGCGCTTTTAACGACATTATTATAGCCGTTAATCCTAAAGTAGGCTATATACTACTTTACTCTACTAGCTCTATTACCTCTCGTATCCTTAGTAACGTCGCCGCTTAGTAAGAGGTTGTGATCGTCTATATTTAGAATAGACTCGGCTACTTCTATCTTAGTATAGATACGTAGAAAGCAACATACGGACATAAGTACTTCTAGGCCGTTAATCTTTAGTTCGTAGACGAGTACGGCAAAATCATATAGGTATTGCTTAACCTTATAGAAGTTAACGGTTAAGAGCGTAAAAGCGGCGAGTATTTAGCTAAACTCGTAATTAAAACCATTAAGGACTACAACCTCTAGTATAAACTTAGCTAGATTACCTCTAATAATGTTATAGTTAACGACTATATGCTCCGCGTAATCGCTAACTTTATAAAGGCTAAGTATCCCTAGTAGACAGAGAAAACTCGCCGTCTACGATGCGTTAGTTATATTATTAACCTTATTATGTCCGCCGTACTGTTTAAAACCCTTACCCTTACCCTCGATAGCGATAGCGACACCGATAGCGACACTAATAACACGAAGCTAATTAAGGAAGAATGCGACGAAATCCTTATTAAAGCGATTAATAAAGAGTTAGATATCGACGGCGATAGTTAGGCTACTCGGAAGAAGTTAAGGATACTAGACAACGCTCTCGCTCGACGACCGCCTATAGCTAAACTACGTATAATCGTAGTAATGCTACGCGTTAACAAGTACTAGTAGTCCTTTAAGGCTATTACTATAAGCTTTTCGGATAAGCTAAACACCGTGCTAAAGATACCTAGTAAGACACGATAGAATAGATACCTATTAATGATTATTAAGGCGTTTCTTACGCGTAATACCCTTACTACTGTCCTTGTTCGCTATCTAGAGTTACTATAACTTATAGATAAGGACTAGAACTTTCTCGCGTACGTGTACTAGTTCCTTAAGCCGTTTAACGATGTCACCTTAAAGGCCGAAGGTTATAGTACTACGCTAGACGCTATCTAAGAAACTATAGAGTTTTTAAGCTCTTATATTACTAACGTAACAACTAAGAGCGTACCTAAGATAAAGGAGCCTATTAAGCTTGCTAACCGGCTGTTCCTTAAGTACTACGAACTACTTAACGTTTCTAGAGCCTATACTACCGCTATATTCCTCTACCCTAAGCGACGTATAAAATAGCTGAAAGCACGCTAGCGTAGTGACAAGGTAGCGTAGTACAATAGTGCACTAACACGCGTAAGGTCGCTCTAGCGGTCCTATAGTAGCCGTTTACAGCCAGTTGTACCTACTACTAATAAGCTAGTAGTACCTCTTATAGAGTTTAAGAAGTAGTAGGCTAAGCATAGCGCTGTCGACAACAACAGCGATGATTTAAAGAGCTTTATTCATACACTAACGATCAAATTACTATAGGTCATAGGCGACGACGGCAAGTAGCGTAAAATGACGCTAATCGAGTGGTAGTCACAACCTCTAATACGAACGACGTATCTAGCCCTTTCACAGCTAGCTATTGACATCCTCTTAGCCTTTGCAATGAGTGCTGAGAGCGAGCGTACATTTAGTAAAGCTCGCCGAACAATCGATTAGTCACGCTCTCAACTGCACGGAGAAACCGTACGCTCTATTGAGCTCTCAAAGGACTGGCACGGCCGTGGATTCGCGGATATCTACGTACCTGAGGGGGTGGAGACAGCAACGGTAGCGGAGACGGCGGAGAGGGCGGAGAGGGCGGAGAGGGCGGAGAGTACTAACGACAGCAGCAGCATGTTCATGCCTATGTGATATAGCCTTGATTTTACTGACTGACTAGTCGACTAACCGACTATTCAAACATTGACTTGATTTTGCCCTCTCAAGTCAAATCAATAAGAAATCAAACACTATGCTCATGTAGAGGCTGTGGATGACTTAGTGATGCTCCGGCCCAACAAATGTATGGGTGGACTTACTTCTTGAATGCGTCGGATGCGGCTTGTTTGTGGGCCTCATTCATCTCGGATGGAGTGGCGGCCGCCATGATGAGTTAGTCTTGCGAGGTGAGGTGGCCGTTACCGGGTTCTTTGGAAGCGGATGTCGAAAAGGAAGATGAGCCTGCAGTGTTTGTTGGGAGCGGCAAGAACGGTGATGCATGAACGAGACGGGCAGTCGCAACTGATGGGCAGTCGCAACTGATGGGCAGCCGCAACTGATGAGAATCGTGTGGATCGTACACATTCACAGTGTAAGGTATTCATGGCAAACTTTGGGGAGAGAAAGAAGCCTGGAAGCGCGAGGGTCTTCACATGTGAGGTGTGACTGACAACAAATGCAGAAGCATGCTCCCCGAGCTCTGTTGCCTTCAGCAGCGCGGAAAAGTCGCAACAATGCATGAAACCACGAAACGGAACTTCATTACCTCCAGCAACAACCCACCTAATAAGAGTACCTAAAATTCGGATTCTCGAAATCCGTCCTATCCTCCATGACTTCCATTGCTACATCCCCTGCCCCAGGCACTGGTCCATACAATGCGTCTCGTTTCTTGTTCCGCCGGATAAGAACAGCTCGCAGCACAAACGACAGCACGACTTGGCCTGAAGCACACGCCATTGTGACGATACAGCCGGTCTTGTAGGTTGGTTGTTCGGACTCGAGGAAAGCGTGAGGTCCTACGACACTGGTGAGTACCGAACTTGCGGAGACAAGAGTTGCAGTCCTGGGTAACTTTACCAATGATGTTCCCTGCACAATATGCCAAAAACACAAAAGCCGTTGCTGTGACTCGTTTGGTATAACCACCGACGTCTGTGCAAGGCTGTCAGTCTCCGATTGCCAACGGTGAGCGGTAAAGCAGACTTACTATTCGCAGGCAATTGCAAAGCAATAACAAGCGAAGCAACATAACTCCCAGCGATATAATTACACTATAACCCTTGTCAGCCCATATGTTCCATTTTTCTCACTCATTCCACTTACCACCAAAAGCCCCTTATTATGCTCCCCAGTATGCGGAATCTGCCACAACAGCGCCGTCGCAAGAATCGTCGGCAACACATAAACCGCCATCACATACGTCCGAATATTCTTGAATCTGGACGCCAACCACGGGCCGCCGAAAACGAACATGACTTGCCATGCTCCGGTAGGGATGCCGTAAGCTGTAGTCAGGAGGGAATTTCCATTCGCGATTCCTTTGATGATGAGTTTGGAAAAGTTGGCTAGGCCTCCGTTGACTGTTTCGTTGAGGAGGACGAATAGGAAGAGAAGCCAGATTTGGGAATCGAGTAGGGCTTCTTTAACTTGCGAGAGCTTGATGTTGGGGTTGAAGACGCCTGTACGTTGAAGAGAGGTTATCAGTATGTCTTTCGTAGTTTAGGTGGCTTTCGCGACGCACCGGTCTGATTGAGCTGGGTGCGAGCAATCAAAGTAGCTTTTTGCTGAGCCGTGAATCGCTTTGCAGTCATGATACTATCGGGAAGCAAAAATAGTAGGAGAATTCCCCAGCAGAATGTCAGACCTCCCGCGAGCAGGAAGATTGTTCGCCAGACTGCGAAACCTTTTGCTTGACCAACGCCGAAGAAGAGGATTCCTCCTACAGAAGCTCCAACTCCGTTGAAACAGTAAAAGGCTCCAGCTCGTGAAGATTGCTCACTACGTTGATACCATTGTCTGTCTTGAAGTTAGCTTGTAACTGGTAAACATAAGCCGTCCTCACTCACCCAACGATCATCATGAACGTAGGCGTGATCACAGATTCAAAACACCCGAGCAAAAAACGACAAATCGCCAGTCCCGTAAAGTTGGTGCAAGCCGCTGTTAACATCAAGGTCGCTCCCCAACACACAATGCACACAGATATCACCTTTCCAGTCGGAAGCCGTTGGGCAATATATGATGCAGGCCACTCTGCAACCAGATAGCCAAAGTAAAAGATCGAAACAAGCCATGTGTAGTCATTACTGTCGGTGTCGGTTGATTTGAACAGATCGAATACTGCGGCATACGAGAGGGACTGCTTATCGATGTATTGCAAAAGAACTATTTGCACGGTCAACTCCTGCCCTCATCAAGTTACCGTGCATAACATTGAACTTACAAGTCCCGCAAAGCAAAGGCATCAAAGTCCAGTCGACACGCCTCACAAGCTGCTTGACGCCCTCCTCATCTTCGAGAAGAGCTGTGAGATCGTCGTGTGTGATGTCGTTGTCTCTCAAGAAGATTTCTGCTTGATCTAGACCTGTGATGTCTCCATTCTTGACATCTGACGTGAAAGTCCTCTCGATTGGAAGTTTACCGTCCAGCTTGATGTCATTTTCAGTGGCCATTGGGAGAGCTGTGTACTCCTCGCACAGTCAGAGTTGTCAGCAAACTCCTCCAAATCAATTGTCTGAACGACATGGCTGAAGATGTCTCCCACGCTCGTTCACGCTAGTACCTCCACATCTGCTCCAGAGGTATGTTGTCGCCGGTTCGCCTATCTGAGGAGGGTAGACTGTGAACCGAGAATCAATAGCGGCCTATCTTGACACTCTATCGCTTGCTATCAAGATGCCAAACGTTTCACGGATATGTACAAGCGACTTTGCGGAGACTTTTCTGCGTTCGTCTCATCATCAAGAAGGAAGTGGTTGTAGTCTGGACAGCCAAGATGCTTCGGTGGACATGGAACTGTGAACTTGTTGTTTGGCAGATGTCGGGAAGAGGAGTTGCAAACGAGTCAGGGGTCCCTGTTGACGTCGCTTCGAGGTAGCGCTTACTCACTCACCAAGGAACTGACTCCTGACTTGATCCTGACAGAGAAGCATGGAAGGAAGTTTGACAGCTCGATGGCAGCTGCTATGACAGGCTCTAAATCTACAATGTACACAACATTCTAGACCTTGGTGAAACTTCTACAGCCTCGTACGTGAGGGGAGGTTTGAAGTCAAAACGAATGCGAAAACGACAAGTACCGCGGCCAAGGAAAAAATGGGGACCCACAATGGCGTACCACCGAACGACCACAAACATCCCTGCAACCAACGTATGCAGGTCCGAACCTCAATGGAAAAATCACTTCACATCTCACCACTCTCACTTCCTGAGCACGTTCAACGAAAATGGAGAAATCAAGAATTCCAACGCCGTTGCGGCCTCGAAAACGTCCAACAAGACCATCAACGAAATCTGCCTTGTTGATCGTTCCTCTTCTGGCATTCCTATCATTGTACAATTTCGTACCGTCTGCAAGACAATCCGTACAATCCTTCTTCTCGCTCGAACATTGGTCGATTGAGACAGCACCCAGAGCAGAGACTTTACAAGGCACATTCGTTGGAACTCTTCTCGAAAATGAGAATCACCCGGTCCCGATAGAAGCCTTTCTTGGAATCCCATATGCGCAGCCTCCAATTAACGAGCTCAGATTTGCTCGACCAGTTCCAGTCAAAGCGAGCAACGAGACTTTCCAGGCCACCGAGTACTCACTGAGATGTCCTGGCAAACAACTGCTTCGCATGCCTGGAACACCATGGCTGGAATCAGATGAAGATTGTTTGACGCTGAACATCTTCAGATGGAGGGGAAGTTTCTCAAACGCCAAGCTGCCCGTTCTGGTGTACATCCATGGCGGAGCATTCAATCGTGGTTTCGCAGCTATGCATGATACAGCCTCGATGCTTTCCTGGTCAGAAGAGCCATTCCTAGCCGTTTCATTCAACTATCGAATTGGTGCTCTGGGATTCCTGAACAGCGGACTCACCGAAAAGGAAGGTCTTCTCAACCTTGGTCTTCGGGATCAGACTTTGCTTCTGGAATGGGTTCAGGAGAACATTGAGCAGTTCGGTGGAGACCCAAACCATGTCACCATCGCTGGACTCTCGGCTGGTGCTCACTCAATTGGCCACCACATTATGAATGTGAATGAGAAGCGCACTCTCTTCCACAAGGCAATTATTGAATCCGGTGGAGCTACAGCACGCGCTGTGCATCCAGCATCGTCCAAACTCCACGAGACTCAATTCGACACGTTTGTTGATGAGGTCGGCTGCTCGGACAAGCCACAGAGTGAGATACTGTCTTGTCTTCGTGGAGCACCCTCAAGTGTGGTGACAGCCGCCCAGACAGCCGTATTCGACGAGTACAACCCTTCGGTCCGCTGGGCATGGCAACCTGTACTTGATAACGACATCATCTCGCGCCGTCCTTTAGATGCTTGGAAATCTGGAGACTGGCACAAAGTGCCCATCATTACTGGACACAACCATAACGAGGGTACCATGTACGTTCCCAAAGTGATGCAGGCGAGTGAGGACTTTACAAACTTCTTCGCCACACTCCTCCCACAGCTCAGCAAAGAGGATCTGAAGATGCTCAACAAGCTCTATCCGGACCCAGCCGACGCAGAGGACTCGCCCTATGTGGATACTCGTAATCTGTCAGAGCTCGGTCTCGGCGAGCAATTCAAACGCGTGGAAGCTGCGTATGGCCAGTATGCCTACGTAACGCCCGTAAGACAGACTGCAAGGTTTGTGAGCGATGAGGGTTCCGCTCCAGTCTACCAGTACCATTGGGCTGTGAACAAGACTGTCATCGGTGGTGCCAACCATGGAGATCAGATCTGGTATGAGACGATGTCGCCTTTGGTTCGCAGCGTATCGGACACGAACGATCAGATTGCCAGGTACTTTAATTCCTACATCACTTCCTTCATTGTGACACCAGAGGGAGATCCTAACAGATTGAGTGGTCGCAAAGCCATTCACCGACCGACTTGGAGTCCCTATGAAGATGGCGTAGGAACGATGGTCTTTGGGCTTGGAAATGATGAGCCTGCTGGTGGCAGCAACATGGGTGTTACAGCTCTCTTCGGAGATGACGAATGGGCGAAGAAAGAAAGTGATTTCTGGTGGAAAATTTCCGAGGTGACGGAGGACTAGCTGATGCGGCATTTGAAGGTCCGTACAACAGTAGGCCAAGAATTGAATGATTGACGAGGAACAGGATTTTCTTTAGAGCAAGGCATGTGTATTCCTATTCTGGTAGATTAAGCCTTTCGGATACCCTTCAAAAGAGACATATCTCACAGAGTCTTGGCCTTCGCGAACTCGCCGGATCTGTTCGCAATGATGATGTTTCCAGCAGTGACAGCCTCCCATAGCAGAACCGGATATATCGTACCACGCTGCCAGCGGCCGATCTGAGTCTCAAAGTCCCACTCTCCCAATGTCTGAAAGCGGAAGAAGCTGTATAGACCAAAGAGGCCAAGGAGAGCACTCAAAGCTCGATAGCTAGTGATTCGATCAAATCCGCCAATCTGATTCGGTGCTGCCGCTGCAATTATCGAGTTGAGATTCCCAGCTATAGCGGCCAAGGTCATTCCAGTCCAGTGCCAACCGATAATTTCCCAGTGTTTCTCTCGAGGTCCTCCACGGATTCGCCCCATGAGGATCATTCCCGCGGCGTAAAACAGGGTGAGAAGCACTCGTATAGTCCGTAGAGGCGCGTTCCCGTCGGTGGCTCTATGCCTCGTAATGTATAGCAAAGCCAGATGAGCTAGACCAAAAAGGATACCTGCCTGCATGAAGTTGAAATTCTGGTAGGCATTCATCCAGGATGTGACTGGGTGATGTTTCAAGGGATGGACCTGGCGATAATTTACACCGAGATCGCTGAGACTTTCGATGCTTAGGCTGTATTTCACGGTCCCATCATAGCCTTGAATTGCTAATGCTTCCAGACATGGCCAAGCAAGAGCTGCAGCGAGGAAAAGAGTGGCCGGCAGTAGTGGAGCGCGACGCCCTGATGATGAGGTGGGCATTGCGTTGTTGTGATGCGGTTGCTGGTGTTGCGGAAGTTGAAAAGGAGAGAGGTGAGTGAACAACTGTTGTTGTTGCCGATCTCTTACTGCTTCATGTCTTACGGATGTATCGACCGAGGTGGAGGAAAGTCTAACTTGCCAAGAGAGCAGAACGAAAAGGGAAGCTGCCGAGATCACTACATCTTCCCCCGACATCCTCACCATGATGATGCTGCCCATTTTTCCAACCTGCATCGCCTCTCTCCGATAGTCCGTCTCTTGAAGAGACGGATCTATCTCTGGCCGTATGAGACCAGATCTAGGAGAGAGTGGCGATGTCATGAACATCACGAAATTCTGTCGTATACCTGATCGAGTTTGTCCTCTTTTCGATGCTGACCTTGATCAACACCTGCAGACAAGGCCGTCAAGACTGCTTCAATAAGCTGTACAGCTGGAAAGGAGACTATACGATAACTTTAAAACATTCTCCATCGCTAACTCCAGAGGATATTAAACCGTCTCCATTCTACTATTGGCGCCGCAGGAGGCTCAGGGTTGTTCTCGGCAATCTCAAGGTACTTCAGTATCGGTACATCCTCGAGATGTACAATCTTGGTCTTTCTGACCAGCTTGTAGCCAAAGTATAGCACAATAAAGATGGGAATGTTGATGTAAGATGAGACGAATGTCTCGGTCGACCACCTATTATTGTCAGCATTTGATGATCTGGCAAACATGCATTTTGAGGCATAACTTACTGTCCATGGATAAAGGTAGTGTAACCGCCAGTCAGCAGGAGTACGATGAAAGAAACAAGCCCAATCCAAGCAGCATATGGCTGGAAGGGACCTGTCCATGGCAGACGAGTCCGGTTGATGTTCTGCTTCTTCATGGCATAGTAAAAACGAAGGTATACGGTGCAGATAACACTCCAATTGACCAAAGCGCTGATAGACACTAGGTCTTGGAACCAGGCGAAGACGGTCGAAGCAGTGTTCTGTAAGGTCATGAATCCGAGGCAGGTGAATAATGAGAGGAACAGAACAGCTACCCAGGGAATGCCTTGAATAAAACAGGATTAGCATTTCCTCCAACACGTTCCAAACTTGGGGTAGTCTAGGAGACACGTTCCGGCTATCCTCCTGGACATACCTAGCTTGCTGGTTCTCTTGAAGATTTTGGGAGCACGCCCTTCAAGTGCCAAACCATACAACACTCGGGATCCTGTTAGTAGCCCAGAATTGCCAGACGACCAGGCACTGGTCAGGACTACGGCGTTGATGATAGATGGCACGACCTTGATTCCAGCTCTCGTTGCTGCAATCACAAATGGGGACTCAGCTGCCGTGCCGGTCGAGTGGAGGAGATTCTCATCATTTGATGGGATAATCATTCCAACCTAGAGGCAAATTGAGATGTCAGTGTATGCCGCAAGAGTTGGAAATATGACACAGGCCGCGACATACCATGAAGAGGGACAGTGAGTAGAAAATGGCCACTCTCCTATACTCGTTGTCAGAAAGTGGAGTACAGCCCATGTTCAGCCCGTTGCTTACCAGAAGATTCGTTTGGCAGCAATCGGGATGTTCCTCCGTGGTGCTTGCGTCTCTGCAGCCGCGGCTGCAACATTCTCCACGCCTGAATATGCGTAGACTGCATTACCCAGAACAGTCCAGAATCCAAGGAAGCGGCCCTCTGGCCCAGGGATGTTCAAATACTGAACGAAAGGACCGGGATTCCTCCAGTATTGGAAACCGTACGTCTTACCATCAACGCCGCCACAGGTGATGACAAGAGCCATGATGTCTTTTCGCGTCAGTAAAGCAACACGGTATGGACGATGTTCCACACCCACTTAGTCCAATAATTAAAACAATCTTCAGTATGGCAAAGGTGAACTCTATTCTGTCATGGGAGTCAGCTAATATGGCAGTCTGATTTCACATCTGGCATACTTACTCTCCATATACCCTGACGAGGATGATATTGCTTGCTAACAAAGCAAGTCCAAGTATGGTTATCCAGACGGCGTTATTGACCGATTCCGTCCAGAAGTCAATGAGGACTGCAGCGGCAACGATCTCGGCGGGCAACGAGACCATGGTGCTATAGACTGAGTTCCAGCCTGTCGCAAATGAAAGTGCCGGATCGACAAAGTGTTCTGCCGTTTGTATGAGTTATAGCTTTACAGAATCATGTGAGATTTGAGAAACTGACCTGCGTGCCTCACGATAGCTCCAGACAGTGGTAGCAGCGCGCTCATCTCAGCAATACAGAATACCGGTGCCACTACCAGGATACCCACGATGGTGTATCCGAGCCAAGCACCAAGAGGACCAGCCTATCCGGACACGACATCAGCACAAGTTGCCTACCAGTTCCTTACTACCAACATTGGCGATGGCTTTCCCTGAGCCAAGGAACAGCCCAGTGCCTATAGCTCCAGCCAGGGCAATCATCTGGATGTGGCGCTGATGCAGTCCGCGCCTTGGTAGTATTAGCATTATGGGCAAGATTGAGGCAGGATTCAGCACTGTACCTGAGATCTGCCTTCTCTGCAAACTCGACAGGTCCATCTCGACCGTACGCAGGCACGACTTCGAAGTCGACGTCCTTTGTCTCGTGACCATAGACCTTCTTCTCGTCGTCTGAAGAGATGCGATCTGCCATGCTGAGGAAAGTCAAATATATCGAGACAAGACAAGAGTTGGCTTGGAAAAGTTTAACGCCGTGGGATGTCTTCTACATATACCTTCTCTTAGGAATGCTCCCATCGGGTACGAACGACGGACGAAAGATGGAGCAAAGAGATAAGCCAAGACTGTTGTAAAGATCCAGGCACGCACATCATGGCGTTCCCTGCAGCCCTGCGGTGGGCTGGTGGAAGCCAGGCATTGAAAGATGGGTCTTATCAGCGCTGAGGCGAAGTGGCCAACAGGTGTAGCGAGCGAAGCAAGACGGCTTGTGGGCTTGGAATTTGCCTGAGGTGGTGTGCACAACAGCTTAAAGCACATCATCAGCAGCAGGCTGCAGGTGCAGTACTACACACCCATCGTGCTGGCTTTCATGCCCGCACATCAATGACCTGAAGGCATTTGAAGGAATATATTCGCGGTCACTTGCCGTTCGCTTGGTGTCGAGTCGATCTTGTTGGCGAGTTTCGGATTCGCATCTGCATGATAAACTGAGGTGCTTATCCGGACCTGTGTGGACTCTCTGGACTCTCGCAAGCCTGTCTCAAACGTGATGCGGCTGACGAGCCTCCACATAAGATCAGTTTCGGAGGATAGTCCAGCTTGGTCGACTCCTGTTGATAAAGGCATATAAAGAGGCACAGAGATGCTGGAGTGTTGGCACTTCCTTTTGTGGGACAAGGCACCGGCCTCCAGATAGTGGTTAGCGAGTGGGCTGTGAGCAATGCGTTGTTGTGGAGATCGGCCTCTGGTGTTTCCAAAGATCTTGTTTCGTGCAGGATGCTTCTCGAGGTGAAAGAGATGGCTGATCTTTATTCTCTGTGAATGGTATGCTCCGATTCCGTCCTCAGCTCGAATGTCACAACAGTAGGTGTCGATATAAGATGACAATGACATGTCCAGAGAAGCAAAATCATCATGCCTGCAGTGAACATCAACATCCCTGCAGTGTTTGTTTATTCCTCGGGAACAACCGAGCGTGAAAGTGGAAGCGCGGAGGCTCCTATAATGCCTCATTCCCTAAGGCTAGATGTTAGGTAAGACGGCCGTCGGTGTGTCGTACTACCGATGCGGTCTTAGCTAGTATATCGCCCTAGGACGCGTTGTTTTAACCTCGTCGTCGCTACTATACTATTAAAAGGTGTTATTATTCTTTATTTTTAACGTATTATATCCTCGTCGCTAGTATAGCGTCTACGCTAGTAGATATAGACACGTTCGAGGCCTTCCTAGTATCGTAGTTAGCCGAGTTTAACGCTACGGCGCCTCCGAGATCCCCTCGTAACGCGTTAGCGGACGCGTTATTCGACGGTAGAGCTAGCGGAGCTAGTAGAGTTAGTAGAGCGGAGACTATTATCGTCGTCGACCCGTCGGAAGAGTCGGAATTAGACGAAATACCTCGCTATCGTCGCGGACGGCGACTAATTATAATCGTAAAGGATAGATACCCTCTATTACCGGAGGTAGATATAGAAACGCTTTATATAGAGCGTTAGCGCGTCCTACGGCTAGAGTAGCCTTTTAAATAGACTACCGAGTAGTATAACCTACTATAGGAATATGTCGACAATCTAGTAGTATATATTAATAAAGGTAAGCTCTATAATAGTATAATAACCTAGCGGTATCGTTATCGATTTAGTAGGCGGCCTTACGATTACTATAAGTAAGGAGCTAATCTTAAACCGAACGGTAAAGAGATATTACCGGCCTAGTAGTATCTATTTACTATAAAGAAGATCTAGTATTTTAACAACGACGGTAACACTATTAAGTAGCGTTTCGAGCGCTATAATAGTACGTCTAAGCCGTATCTTAATCGGTATATACTAGACAAAATTAACGAATATCGTCGGTACGGTACCCTACTAAATAGCGCCGGCTAGTAGGTGTATACTAGTAAGCTAATACCGGCGGTCTAGCGGACGATAAGAAGTTACTATAATCGCCCTACGAGGGCGTAGTTTGTCGCTATAGGTAGTAAGTATATAAAGTAATATAATGTTACTAATACTAGACGCGCTTTTAGCGTTAAATTTCCGAATATACGGCTTAGTAGGCGGTACTAGTCGTAGTAGGTATAGAGAGAGGTAATAAAGGATTATTTAGTCGACGGTACGTAGTTCCTACGGTTGTTATTAGTCAAGTTCGAGCTCTAAAACTATATAAAGAATAATTAATAGTATACGGACTTTACTCCGTAAGCCGTATTAATTAGTCACCTTTAATACGGCTACTACCGACAATATTACTTCGTCGTTAAATATTAAGCTAATCTTAGACTCTTAGAGGGCTAGCGCTACGAAAATACCTCTACTATATATACGGACGAGAAAGGAGTTACTATAGAAACGTATACGACCGTTTTCGGTATCTATAAGGACCTAGAGTTACTCGTATAGCGTAGATTCTTAGTCTTAATAGACGCTACTTATAAGGCTAATTCTCTCGGTTAGTACCTATTCTTACTACTCGTAAAGGATAAGTACCGGCTCTAGCGACCCTCCGTATTCTTCCTATCGAAGACATAAGATATAGATATTATTTAGGCCTACTTAGAGGTACTAAAAGGTTAGTATAGGTTAAAACCGTTATTTTTTATAATAGACGATTTAAAAGCGGAACGACTAGTAATCCGACGAGCTTTTAGTAATATATAGTACCTTCTATGTTATACGTACGTTTAAAGGACATTAAAGCGGCGATTCGTAGGCGACGAGTAGTACGAAACCTACTATAACCTAGTTTCTACGGTACGGTATCGTAAAAGCGAGGCAACTTTTAATAAATCCGTAGATAGAGCGCTCGAGACGATACTAAGCGTCTCCGAATCTAAACGTACGCGGTAGGTTAACTATATCGAGAGCTATATTCGCGACGAACAAGCGCTTATTATAAACTACGAACGGTAATAATCGCTTACTCTATAGTAGGTTAAAACTATAAACCCCGTTAAGGGATAGCATTTAGAGCTTAAATTTGACGATAAGGCTCTTATAGCTTATAACTACTCGTTTAAAGGGCTTACTTAACTTATACTTAAAAAAGTAAAGGATAAAGCGATTAAATCGGAGAATATAGTACTTAAGGATAGCGACAAACTCTACCCTCTAGTAGTAAACGTAAACGACGATCTTACTTAGTTTATTCCGCGGCTACTACGTACGATTTAGCGATTAATTAGTAGTAAAATCTATTAAGGAATAAAGTAGTACCGTAATAACGTCGATAGTAGTAAGGTATATAACGTTACTATTACTAACGACAATAAGGTTACCTACTAGTATCTATTCTTCCTATAAACTAACGCTATTTACGCTTACATTTAGTACTAGTACTAAGATAGCGATTTTACGCTTCTCCGGAAACCTTACTTTAATAACTACCTATTTATGTTTAACGTAGATCTAGATAGTAGTATAGACGTATTTAATCGTACTTCTACTAACTACGTAGTAAGGGAACTACTAGCTATTATACTAAATCACTCGTACCGCCTTGAAATTAGAGCCCTTTAAGAGTAGGTTAAAAACAATATGTTCGATTACGAGCGTAAGCTAGCTTAAGTACTCGATCTAGAGTAACTCGCTATAGTAATAGCGTAGTTTATAAGGGAACTTAAGTAGTAAACTAGACTAGTACGGTAATAACGAGCTGTTTAGTAGTACGAACAACGCTTTAGAACATTACTAAGGGAGGAACCTCTACCCCCTCGGACGATTCTACCCCCTCTAATAGCGATAGCGAGCTCTTAGAGACCGCGGAAGAAGCGGAAGACTAATAAGGAGGCGGCGGAGGAGGTAGTATAGGCCTATATTAAGTTATAACGTATAAAGAATAAGGATAAAGCTAAGTAGTTAGTACTAATAATACCTTTTAAAACTACTACTAATAATACTATTTTAAACGCTAAGTTTAGCTTCATTTTTCGACTATATAGCCTCTGCAGAGAGCGAGAAACACGCGCAATCGCGTGACCACCAAGGGTTTAGTGGGCCCTCGGACTTTAACTGTGGCCGACCCTCCGCGACGAGAATGAGGCATTATAGGACACACCGGAAGCGCAACCTTGCGCGACTTGTTGCGACTTGGAAACCCCAGCACAACTTTTAACTTCAACATCATCGTCAACATCTCATCCATCCAAACAGGGCGTCAACATCATGCACGCTCTCACATTCATACGCAAATTGACTCCTCCTTTGAGAGACTGCATGATAGATATGCGACTGGTCACGTCCAACCAAAATGGTCGTCAAATCGGCCGAGCTGACGCGTTCAGTCGCGCTACTCGAAGGTGTTGTCGTACGACAGCCACGACAGCAAAGACGCAGTAGTATGGTACAGTATAGACTGCATCTTATTCTTCTTGTTTGTTTCCTCTGTAACTATAGCAAAGCCTTTGGCGTTTGCCTTTTTCCTACTCTTTGCTTCCTAATACATATTCAAAATGCACAGTTCTTGGTGCTTGCTCAGCTTGGGCTTGGCTGTCGCCAATGCAAAGACTCATGATGAGCATAAACACCTCCCAAATGCCAACTACATCTTCAATGTAAGTGCCGAGGAAAGCACAATAAAGTCAAGACGATGCTTACATGCAACAGGCCGTTCACAGCTCCATGAGACAATGGGGTTCCTCCCTAAACCACAACGGCATGTCGGTATTCATCGCAACTGTCCCAGAAGGAACTCAGCTATACCATGGCACGAGCAAGGCAGAGCGCATCAACGGAACTCAGTTCCTTGCCTTTGAACCTGAACACGCTGCCGGATTCGCACGCCCGCGACGAGGACCACCGGGACGAGGTGGACCACCTGGGCCGGAGAATGCTCAAGACGACGGAGAGGACTGGCATCCACCAGAGAGAGCACCAGACGCTGAGCCTCCTGTGTGGCAACATGGCCGACCAAAAAATGACCTCAAGGCTAGACACCCTCACGAGGACCCTCCTCTTACTCACACCGCAGCCCAACGAGAACGTGCACGCATGCCGGCACAAGAACCTTTAGAGGAGTCGCATGGTCAAGTAGAGGAGGAAGCTCATGGATACCTCCACACATATGTACCGAAACGGGACCTCAGACTACTCTACGTCGATGGCCAGTCCGCAGCAAAGTCCGACAAAGGCACGCTTGATATGCAAGATATTGTGCTGTTACAGAACGCTCCTATCCCAGAGGATGACAGAAAACGTGGACCTGGTCACAAAAGACCGTCAAAAGACAAGGAGTCAATGAGACGATCCAAGTCCGAGCGAGACGAGAAGCCAGAAATGAAAGATAACCGCGTAGGTGGTCCGATGGGCGAAGGGTTTCGTGCAGAGCACATGTGCGACTTGGCTGCGAAGGAATGGAAAGGACGAATCGACGGCTTTGTGAGAATGGAACTGGGCTTCGAAATTATCCTGTGCAATTTCGACGAGACTCTGAATGTCGTGCGAATCACCGAAGTGAAGCAAAGCTCAGGAAAGGGTGGACCCGGCGGCAACAGCGAAGACAAATTCAGCCATTACCAAGCAGTGGCCTCCAGATTCGATGGAATCGGCGGAGATCGCGTGCGAGTAAACTATGGCAATTTCGTGAGTCTTTTCGCGGACGAAAAGGCCATCTATTTCGACGAGCACGATCTCCCACGAGTGAAGAATGAGACGGCCATTTTGAAACCTGTGATGGAGAGCATCACCGATTTGGTGTTGAAGGAGGATGACAACACGGCTACCGACTGGCAGGCTATTGCCGATATGGTGGTTGCTCGGTATGGTGATAGGATTGAGTATCTTGCCTCGGGTGAGATCAAAGATTTGCCATCTTTCCAAGCTGAGATTGATCGAGCACTGCGCCCGTTCATCGACTACAGCGCTCGCAATCGCTCGGCGGAGATTAGACGCTGCGCAACGCAATATGTTCTCACGAAGCCGAAGTCGACTGACTTGGCTGCTCATGCGATCATCAACGTCTCGGCTACTCTCTGCTCCCGTCTCTCCGCCGCTGGAGAGAAGACCACGCTGAGCGAAGCTCTCGCAACAGTACAAGACCTCAAGAAGTGGCTAGCATGGACCTCCTGGAAGCGTTGCCGCGGCTGCAGTTACCATGAAGTATGCTTCATCCCAATCTGGCCAATGGGCAGCGCAGAAGAGAGAGATTCGCCCAAATGCGTAAGCAACATGAGCGAGACTTCTCGAGGTTATTGGGGCGGTATGGGAGGAGGAGGACCACCACACGGGAAAGACTAGAATTTGAGAAAGTTGTAAGCTGTGATCTGGTTCGCTGTAACTATATGTAGACAATTTGGGGCATTACTGGTGTTCCCTGATTCTCGCTTTCCCTTATATACCCCAATCAAGCATTACTTCACGAGTCCAAGTTCCTTGGCGATAATATCTGCTCCCTTTTCCCCAATGACTAGTGCAGTGTTGTTCGTGTTTGCACCAACGTTCTCAGGGGCGATGGACAAGTCCACAATTTTCAGGCCCTGGACGCTGTGGACGTTCAAATCCTTGTCAACGACACCATTCTGCTCGAGCGGAGCCATCTTCGCAGTTCCGAGTGAGTGCCATGTAGTATTGATATTTTCGCGCAGGAATTGCGCAATAGCTTTGTCGTCCTCGGCAGTATATTCGATATTGGTGATGTTTCCATCCAGTGGTGAGTCTCGCTGTTGGCACGCTGCTTGCGAACCTTCTGGGAACTTGGGGTGGCCCAACGCAAGTTCGCCACGATACATGCCCGTGCGACGCATGATCTCGCGTTGGTTCTTGTAGGCCCAGATTTGCTTTTTGATGTCGATGTCGTCCTTGTCCGAGAAGAATCCAACCTCGAAATCTAGATCATCGTTGAGGTTTGGTCCTGTGATGTGCATGTGCCCACGCGAGTACGGGTAGGCTGTGTAGTTGGCGACAGACACGTATTGACCGGCTGGGATAGTCGATTGGTCTCCGAGATAAGAATTGACGACACCGGTGAGCATCAATGGCTTGTTCGGTTCGTTCTTGAAGTCTTTGTCCCATGCTGCTTGGAACTCTGGTCCCAGGGCACTGATGGCTTCATCGGTTGGTCGAATCTTGGAACAAACATCGATGGTATTCCAGCCAAGCATTGCTCCGGCTTTCGATGCGATGAATTCGTCTCGCGGAGTGCGGCCGCTCAAGTAGGCGTCGGTGGTTTCCTCGGGAGTCAATGAAGTGTGGTATGGGTAGAAGATCAAGTTGTGGTCTTGGTAGTCGTGTCCGACACCCGGGATGTCAGCGATCTGTTCCACGCCAGCCTTCTCGAGCACCTCGCGACCGCCCAATCCAGACCGTTCCAGGACTGCCGGACTACCACAGGCACCACAGGCGACGACTACCAGCTTTCGTGCCTTGACGGTGAGTTTGGGGTGGGTGGATAGACCAATTTCTGCTTGATAGGCCGGGTTTGGAGCTAGAAAAGCGTAAGCAAATATTTCAACATAGAAATGTACGTCCTTCAAACGTACTGTACTCAACCCCAACGGCTCTCTTCTGGTCGTCAAAGACTACTCGCAAAACCTTGGACTTGACAAGGACGTGCAAGTTTGGGTGCTTTCCATCTTGCAGCAAAGGGTGAAGGTAGGTGTGGGCAGTGTCCTGACGCTTGCCCTCTGGAGAGACATATCGCAGCCAGCGCTCAAATTTGTTGTTCTCTTCTAAGCACTGCAGGTCCTGTGTATCCTTGTATCCAACTTTTCCTGCTGCCGAGATGAAGTCGTCCATGCTTGTAGTTCCGCGGAAGCCACCGTCGGAAATGTGAATGGGACCATCGTAACCGTGGTGTTCACTGTTGCCTTTGCCATGGTATGTTTCGAGGCTCTTAAGGTAGGGCATGATCTCATCCGCACTCCATCCCTCGGTCTTCCAGCTGTCGAAGTCGGCTCGTTGCGCTCGTGTGTACCTAGATATAACGATAAGAATGGGGATTGATTGAAAGAGTGCTTCAGCTCACATCATGAAGTTGATTGAAGAGCCTCCGCCAAGAATACCGCCTGATGGCACGATTGGCTCTCTGCCAGCAAGAGCATCGGACTTGTTACCCTTGTAGAACAGTGCGGTTTTCGAGTCGGGGAGCAGGTGCTCCAAGAACAGGACCGGATTGACGACGTTCTCGACATTGTAGTTGTCCTGGCCACCTTCGATCACCAAGATAGACAGATTTGGGTCAGCTGCGGCGAGTCTTCCAGCGACCATACAAGCAGCAGTTCCACCTACGCAGGAAGAACTATTAGTAGGTGAGGACAGAATTGCAGAAGAGCTTCAGTACCTCCTGCGATCACGATATCCACCTCGTTGACATCCTCTGCGAGCTTCTCGTGGATAGGCATATTTGCTTAATTCGAGACTGAAGAAATGGTCGGACTTTGAAGGGAGAACAGAATAGAAACAAAAGATCACAAACCATTTATATCCCTTCGCTCCGTTGTCAACAGGAGCTGTCTAACGCCATTAAGGTCTAATCATGGCATACCCTCCTGACATGTTGCCCCGCTTCGTTCACGCGGCGTGCAAGAGGATCCATGCAGGGCAAGGCTACGCAGATCCAGAGAAGGCCAAATCTGGTAATTCTCACAAGAGCCGTGGCTGTTCAATGCGGAGATAACCCGGTTCTTGCTGTCAATGGTGCGGTCTTCTCTCCATATAACGTCTCGTGATGCGACGCGCAGTAGCGCTTGGAAAAGCTGGGGAGGCGAAGTGTATCCTGCCAATTGCATGGCAGATGGTCAGGGCTGGACCATGTTTGAGCTCAAGGTTTGGAGAAAGACACAAGGGACGTGAGCTTCCGCTTGGCCGGTCGCATCCTTGGACTGTCCACCACGGTGGAGCGGGGTTGTTCTCTGGGCGTCTTCCTTGGTATGTACGGAGTATACAAGCCCCGCGTGCTGAAGCCGAGCGAGCGCCGGACTTGATGGTGAAGACATCGGACCATAGGACACGAGGAAGGGTGGTAGGGTGGTAGAAGAAGAGATGAGGTTGGGGTTCTGGGGAAGAGTTCGATGTGGGGCGAGCGTGGGCCCGTGCTTTTTTCCTTCCCCAGACTTCACTTCACTTTCGCTCCCCTTCCTCTTCTTCTTCTTGTTCCATAGACAGAGGCTTCGGCTCGGCGTCATTCATGACCTTGAATGGCCAGCATCTTCACTTTCTTGAGTGAGGCAATCCGTCACGCTTCTTTGTCTCAAGCCATCCACTCTCTCCCAGCAGACGGGTCCGCAGTGGCACAACTCTTCGCTCGAATGTGACATGGAGAATCTGTCTTCATTTGGCATGAGCTAGAAGCCACGTTGATAGACGGCCTTCGGGGGTCACATTGTCGGCAAGTGAGAGCCTCCGCAGCACTTGCGATGTCATTGTCGCTCTGCTTCCCACTCGGTCCTCACCCGTTTCAGCGGAGATTTCTGAGCGGATCGCCTATCACATCCGCCTCACTCACCGTTGATGATGGTCAATAGGTGTTTCTTCCATTACTGTTGCAGTCAAGAAAGTCATATGTAAGTATTGAAGGTTGTTACCAAAATTTCGCTCAATCCGACGGAAGCTGCACCCGGACTAGCTCGCTTCACTTCATCCACCTCTCTACTCATTTCAACTCACCCTTCACAAACAACATCAGTTTGAACACCAGCTGTCAACATCACATCTCGTCACGGGCGCCACGATGAATCAGTATTCATCCAACGAGCAGAAGCGAGCCGCCAAGCCATGTGCGAATAGGCAGTCGACTGGCCCGCTGCTTCCATCTCAGAACGATCCGGAGCTCACGCGACACTCTGACCCCACCACTGCTCGTGTCACTGAGCATCCAGCAGCGTCACCCATCGACAAGATCATTGGCACCTACGAACTCCTCGAAAATGTGCTCTCACACCTGCCGATGGAAGAGCTCTTCCGCGCACAGGGCATCAGCTACAAATTCCAATCCACCATCAGGTCATCCAAGACCCTGCAGCAGAATCTTTTCTTCGCACCGCGTGCTGATGCTGAGCCAATGGACTGGGTGACGATCTACCCGCCAGGCCCTTTGGAAGATTGCCCGCAGCTCTTCGCCATACCATGTGATAAGACAGTGCAGCCCGGTAAGGCGAACATTGAAGTTCAGCGCCGAGAGGAGGCCCTAAGGAAGTTCTACCGCAAGCACTTCACCGAAGATCATTCTTACATCTACGAAATGACAGGTAAACAACCGACGGTGCTGAATCCTTTGCTCTTCGAGGTCGGAGATGCGACGAACTACAAAGGCCATTCGTACCTGGATGTCCGCAACAATAATGGCATAGAAGCGTACCGCGTTCTCAGTCTTGAGAGGACCAAATCTACATCAAGCGCGGTCAAGATGCTACTTACGCAACCGCCCGCTTACGAGGTCAGAATTCGTCTCGGACGGATTGGCGTCTGCGTTAAGAATGATTGTGGGTTGAGGGTTGAAGATGTAATGAAGAAATTGGAGGAGCGCGGATATGCCGGACAGCAGAAGGTCGAAATTACCTACTTTGTTCGGGCTTGGGCAGTTTTCCAGTTCGAGAAGGAATACTTCGGCAAGTTAGGTACCGCGAACAGGATTGAGCTGGAGAAGCGCGTAGGCGAGGAGTGGCGTGGTTGATGGGTGATAGCTGGTGGGAGTTAACGAGTGTTCCTCTCCTTCGGCGTGGGCGGTGGACCAGATTCAGCTCTTTCGATCAGGGAATGTCTCTACGACATGAAGTGCTGCAGTATGGCGATACATTTTTCCTCAGCTGATGAATGCAAAGCTGTATTTTATGTCCATGCACACCTCATCAACTTCGTGAAAGCTCATCAATATTGGCGCTGTTACATGAAATATGGCATTTATCAGTCGAGCTTATTGCTATCTCATGCGGGCTATGTTCCACCATTCGCACGGTTGATCGTCTCGTACCAGCGTGCTTCTTACCCCAACCCTAACCCTAAGACGCCAGCAATTCTCGACTCCACCTCGACTCAAAACCCACCGCTTCAACATCACCACACTCCGAACTCCCCGCTGCCAGCGCCCATCATGGCAGCGAATTCCCTCATCCCGGACTTCAAGTTCACCAATCTCCTCAAAACGGACTCTCAAGGCCGCCGCCTCATTCTGCAAGGCATCATCCAAAACGAGCCTGCTCTTCTCATCGCCGAACGCGGTGCTTTCTCGACCGAGAATGAATACCTCGCCTCTTTCTCCCAATTGATGTCCCACATTCAAAATCTTGGAGACAACGACATCTACCGCTGGTATCTGGCTTCCTCCTCCAACACCTCCGGCACCGCCCCACCAGATCTCAAAATCAACCTCATCTACCCATGCACCCAAAAACACATCCAAAAGCACAGCTTCCAACAAGCCCGCGTCGTAATTGAGACGCCCGAGATCTATGCCAAGTATGTGCGTCCCTACATGCAACTCTGCCGTGAAGAAGGCCGTTTGAACTGGGTCTTCAACATCATCGAAGGACGAAAAGAACAAGAGAACGTCTTGTTCCGCTCCCAGGAAATTAATGCGAAAGATGACTTTTTACTCCTCCCAGATTTGAACTGGGATCGCACCACCATCGGCTCTCTGCATCTCCTTGCTCTGGTCTCTCGACGGGATATCTGGAGTGTGCGGGACCTCAAGAAGTCCGACGTTTCCTGGCTTCGACACCTGCGCTCTACTCTCGCCAAGACAGCACAGGAACTCTACCCAGGTACTGAAGCAGATATGTTGAAGTTCTACGTACATTACCAGCCAACATACTATCATTTCCACATACACATCGTGCACGTGAATCTGGACGCTACAGGCACTCAAGCAGTCGGTAAAGCGCTCGGTCTCGACAATGTCATCTCTCAGCTGGAAATGATGGGAGGAGGAGATGAAGCAGGAATGCACCTGGTGGATTTGAGCTACACCGTCGGCGAAGCCAATGAACTCTGGACGAAGATCTATGAGCCGCTGAAAGAGGGCCGCCAGCCATCTGTGGGAGGCTGAAGGGCTCTCCAGGTGGACTGTACGACCGCTCTGGTCATCTGAAATGTAGCAACAACTGCGGCTGTCATTCGGCAAATGCTGGATCACTGCATGTGCGAGTTGCACATTCTGCTCACTATGAAAAGCAGGTACAAGCAGGAATTGCTTATATTGGACCAGCCTACCAGACTGGAATGCATAGCGTCTCAGCAGACCAAGACATTCTTTCAGATCGAGTACGGAATGGATTCAGGACCGGTTTCCTGCGCTTTCTTGGTATCTCAACCATGGAAGAAACAATATCATGAGCTACTCAATACACAGTACGCCAAACATTCGGCCCGTGGCATTGTTATTCCCCCAAGCTTGCGAATTCTCCACTTCGCCGCTTCGGACATTTCTTCTCATGAACATCACGATTGGTCCTTATTGTGAATCTCTTCCCACATAACGAGCAACCAGCTGAGTCCAGCCCTCGCTGCTCCATCAAATGTCGGTTATAATTACGCAGCGTCTTGAAAGAGCGTCCTTGACATCCGTGCTCCCAGCAACGTGGCGAAGCACGAGAAGTAACCTCATGCTTGTGTTGCGAAGGAGAAGAAGCTGGCCGTGTGTTGGCATTCGGACCGGTCATGCTTTTAGCGGCGTCTGCTTGGACGGGGTCTGTGCTAGCGCTGGACTGTCGCTGGTACAAAGATACCATTTCGAGCGTGTTATCAGTAGGAACTTGGTTCCGAAAATCAGCGTTCGTGGCAAAAGACAGGCCAAGCGAATCGGTGTCGACAAGGATGTTCGGCTCTTGCTCTGGTATGAACCACTGCGGGTCTGTATCGCAGAAGACGTTGTCGATGGTCAAGACGTCTGTCAGGCTAAAGTCCAGCATCTCTGGCTGAGTGATGGTGTTGTCTTCCCGGACAGATGATGCCGGATATAGGTGCATGAGTCCGCCATCGTCGAGAAAGTGTATCGAGTTGCTTGCAGCCTCAATACAACTTTCTGGCTGGAGTTGCATGGTTTCTCCGTTGCTGTTCAGAGTATATCTTCCCCATTCATTCCCGCATTCCCTGCCATTAAGCATCCTTTCAAGCTTCGGAATCAATCTTTGATGATGGTCACCAAGGAAAGAAAAGGATGCTTCAATATACATCGCAAACCGCAAGGCTTGTGTATATGACGAGACTCATGGTCATACAAGTACAACAATGTCCGTCAACAAACAACTCCGCATTGCGAAATCGACACACTAGTACCTGCGAAAAGGCTTCAATGGGTGCAACACGACTTGAACGATGGACCACATCGGCATGGCGCCCACATGGAAGGGGAACTCAAACGTAACAGCGTATCATTTCGATGTTCAGAGAAGGTCGAAACCATGGCTACGAAGCGTTGCATCGAGATCCATAGCGTCCATGACCAGAAGTTGGTGGCGTACGCTTGCTTGATTCAGTGGTTAGTACGAGCACTCTACTCCAATTGCCCGGTAAATCCAGGCTCTCGATCTCTTGGCTGCCTTAAATGTTCCGCCAACCGTCCATAGAAGCATACCTATCGCAGTCCTCTCCGAGGCTATACATAAACTTTCCTGTACAGAGCTTCCGGCTTCCGTTAGTCGACTTGGCAGGCTTGGCAATTCACTCATCACTTTCCTAATCAGGAAATAACCAACACTGTAGGAATAACAAGCTCAATCTCAATGCGTGGGAGAAGATCTAGGGCTCGATTTAAACCTCATGTCATGAATTCAGCGTGGGATGGCATTTAGGGCTTTGTATCCACTATACATCGTTTCACATCCGTTTTGTTTCCTGCGGTTCTTTGATGAATGTCACGGAGCATTTTTGGAAGTAGAAGTTTGAACAGCACAAACGGCATGAAGTCGTCCGCTCTGTGCAGTCATGGTCCTTGGTTATTTTCACTGAACATGACAGCCACACACTGATCGAAAGAGTAACAGAGCTGGCGACATGAGAATACTTCAACGACATCATCCCACCAGGGCTCTCTGCGCCATGTGGAGAATGACGGTGCAAAGCTCAAAACCTCCCGTGGGCTAGCAGACTATGACTGCTTGAAAGTGCATTTCGGGATTGGTTCTACGATGGATTTAAGATTCTGGGTGAGTCCTCACATCGATAGCTTCGCAAAAAACGACAATAGTTAAATGAACATGGCCAAGCTATAACATTCCTCCCACAGACTCTTTCCAACCCATCTATCCGCATGGTAAAAGTACCAAACCCCAGAGCCCAAGCATCTGCAAGGCTGGTATGCCTCCCAAATATACCCCCCTGAACCTCACCATCTCGTTCAAAACAACAAAACAACATCGAAAGATCACCCGCACCCAAAACTCCTCTTCACAGGCGAAACCTGATAGCAAAGCGGATCATCCGGAAAGTCCTGCCCCGAAATAGTCGCGACCTGATCCCCAGCACAACCAGGCTGATCCCAGAAAAAGCAACCCTGGCCCTCATTGTACTGATCCACATTATACAAAACAGAGGAAATGGTATCCGGTTGGCCATCCACGCAGGGCTGGCAACTGTTGCCGACATCCGCAGTGTGTGTGCAGAACTGGCATTCGCCGCTTTGCGTGCTGCCGAAAGTGTAGCAGTTGCTGTTGCCGTAGCCGAGGGTGTATTGGTAGTAGGTGTCGCCTTCTGCGAGCTGGACGTCACAGCCGGAGCTTTGGCCGGCGACCATGGCGGTGGCGTATTCGGGGACTTGGGCCAGGGTGAGGAGGGGCAAGGCCGTGAGGAGGGCGAGAGGGGAGATCATGGTGATTGATCTGTAATGTGGATGATGTGATGTGTTTTTGGAGGGCTGTGGAATATAGACAAGGGGGAAGGGGAAGACTTTATGTATGAGGTCGCCGATAGAGAGAGGAGTACGTAAGAGATCTGTTGGTCGATACGTGATGATGAAAGACGTGCAGCGTCTTTGCACCTCCTAATCATAGTGTCCGACGTGCCAGGTTGGTATCTTCATGTTCAATTGGTCAATGCCGCCGAGACAGACGCGGCAAGCTACCCTCGAATGACGAAGGCACTATAGGCTTTGCACGAAGAGCACGTCGAGATCGATCAAGTACGCTAAGAGTGAACGAAGAGCACACCAAGGGTGATTTACGGTAGTAGAAGCATCAGAACGATCTTACCAAGAAGAACGAAGAGTACCTCAAGCAGGATGATCTGCGAGCCAAGAGGAACGAAGAGCAGCGGAAGCATCGAATGACCAAGCCAAGAAGACCTATGAGTAGCAGAGTAACCGGAACAATATGCCAAGAAGAACGAAGAGCATGCCAAGCAGGACCATGTGCAATGTGAAGCCAGTTGGTCCTGCCATGTGGATCTACCAACATGATCAGCACAATGAGTAGCCTCAACGAGATGTCCAACATGACGGTTAATGGGACAAGACGAGAAGCTGCCAAGCCACGAAAAGCATTCACCACAACAGTTCGAAGCAGACTCGGAGCCGTAAACCGTAAGGTTCTCGTCATCTCATCCATCCCCGTCCAACGCAAGTGAATAAATACGTCCAAATCGCCATACATTTCCAGAACCACCATCACACTTCCATCGAAACCATCTCATCCCTCCAATTCACTCACCATGCGCCCCTCGACTTCAACCCTATTGGGGTTAGCCCTTTCCGCTACCCCATCCATGGCCCAATCCCCAACCACCTGCTCCGGGCTCGTCCAACCCAACTGGGACGACTGCGACGCAATGCTAGCACCCTTCGTCGACGGTCCAGGTTCCTTCGCAGCACCAGCTCCAGACCAGTGCAACGGCATAGCCCCAACTTCGGACCAGAACTGCATTGTCAGAGTCTGTCCCAACGACAACACCATCCCCATCAACGTACAGCGTGTGGAGATCGCCCTGGCAACGCTACGTGCCACGTGCGAGTTCAATAATGCGGGCGGCACGACTACTGTTGAGGATCCGGACGGTTTCCTGTTCCAAGTTACGAACAATCCGGATTTCAAAGAGGCGTCTAAGATGATGCACAAGCGAGAGCATGCGAGGGATTTGTTGCAGGAGGAGAAGAGATTTGTCGATGGGGTGAGCTTATTTTCCCTTGAATTCCATGAACAGTTTTTTTTTGTTTGCCTGGAAATTTTCACCTCAACTTGACTGAGTCCTGATGTTTGCACACTGTAGGACACATTCGAGGTACAGACGACGTACTACGACATCACGCGTCCTGGGTACCGCTACGCAGTCGACTCCACTGTTCCGGGTGGATCCTCAGTCATGCACACCGTGGAGCAGTCGATTACGCAGACGGTCTCATCTGGGCTCACTGGCGGAGCGGAGACGGGTGCATTCTCTCTGGGCGTGAGCGTCGAGGTATCAGAGAGTTATTCCATCTCCAACTCGGTCGGCGTGTCCATCTCGATCGAGTGCCCAATTGATGGCTTTGGTCAGGTCTACTGGGAGCCGCTGTGGTCGCGCTATGATGGATTCTGGAGGCC
Source organism: Ramularia endophylla (assembly GCA_002116395.1). NCBI lineage: Eukaryota > Fungi > Ascomycota > Dothideomycetes > Mycosphaerellales > Mycosphaerellaceae > Ramularia > Ramularia endophylla. The sequence goes on along the minus strand of MWSQ01001931.1, from coordinate 23,757 downwards.
TTCTGGGGGCGATGCTGTGACGGTCTGGATCCCAACGTCGAAGCAGAGCGGAAGGTATATTTATGAGTGCTTGGGTTGATAGATCTAGCAGTTTCACATAGTAGGGTGGTGAGATTGGGGTCTGGGAGAGTCGTTTGTTAGTGGAAGGCTCTCAAGACTGCGAGGATAGAGTTGGCATCCAACATGCCTTTCGTCTTTGGCACGCAGAATAAGGAGTAGATGCTGGGATGCGTATACTTTGTACTTTCACAAGCAAGGCTCTCCACTTTTCACTCTTGCCTTTCGAAGCAGTAGTTGCCTCTCATTTCCACACCCTAAGAGTAAGAAGTCTGATATCCGCCCGTTAATCCATTGCTGCTATTGAGCATTCAACATGAATGTCGAAACTTATCTTCATGCATTAGTGACTGATGGTCCCGACACGTGCCCCTATCAGTTACAAGGGCAACACATCGCCCTGCGGCCCTCAAGTCTCGAAACTGATCATACCGATTGTGAAAAAAGTCCTCCGAGCCTATGGAGAGAGACTGACAATTCGAGTGTGGAATATGAATATGCTCGCTGACTGAAAAAGATTGACCTGCGACGGAAGTAAGCGTACATTCCTGCGTAAAGATGTGCTTGATTATCACTCACTCGCCCATTGGTCTCGCGATAGCCTTAGGTGCGGTGGAAAAGGGATGACATCTATCAATGTCTTTGATCGTCACTTTATCCAACTAGCTACAAATCTTTTGTACGCAATACTGCTGTTCAGGCAAAACAATCTTTCTATTCGACAACCACTTCGAAGCCTTCCGGAAGGGTATATATCCTCGTTCTCCTCTCCTCTCATCCCCTCAACCTACTTCTTCAGCGCATCCAGAAAAGCCTGAGGAGGTTGTTGACGGTACCCTTGAGGGTTGTTCTCCGTCCACCTCCACAGGTCCTCACAAGCATCCTCCAAAGTCCGCTTGGTCTTCCATCCTAGTTCAGTGTTCGCACGAGTGGCATTGGCCGTCAAGTTGAGTACATCTCCCGCCCGTCTCCCAACAACCTCATAAGGCAAATCGCGACCAACAGCCGTACCGAAAGCCTTGACCATTTCGAAAACAGTGCTACCCTTTCCGGTTCCCAAGTTCCAGGCGCGGACTCCGGGGTGGTGGGATCGGAGGTGGTTGAGAGCGATCAAGTGGCCTTCGGCGAGATCGAGAATGTGGATGTAGTCGCGGATGGCGGTACCGTCTTTGCTGTCGTAGTCTATGAAAGCATCTTGTCAGCGTCTCCATTCTGTTCCTCCGATACTCAAGTAGACTCACCATCTCCAAACACCAACAACTTCTCCCGCTTCCTCACCGCAACCTGCGCCAGAAGCGGAAGAAGGTTGTATGGCACACCCTGCGGATCCTCACCCATAACACCGCTAGGATGGCTTCCCGCGGGGTTAAAGTACCTCAACAGCGCCGCATTGAATTCCTCCCCACTCTTCCCCTCCTTCTTCGCCTTGGTCCTCTCAGCATTGACAAAATCCGTAATCATCGTCTCGACAGTAAACTTGGTATTCCCATACGGGTTCGTAGGTCCCAAAGGACATTCCTCGGGAATAGGAATCATATCCTTGAAACGCGTGGCATCTCCATACACAGTCGCGCTGGACGAGAATACAATATTCGTCACATGGTGCTTTTTCATACTCCTCAACAAACACAGGGTGCCGTAGACATTGACATTGTAGTAATCCAGCGGAATCTCCCCAGACTCGCCCACAGCTTTCAGAGCAGCGAAATGGATCACATTGTCGATGTCGGGGTGTGCCGCGAAGACTGCGTCCAGAGCTTTTTCGTCGGTGATGTCGAGTTGCACGTAGTCGGGTCTCTTGCCGGAGATGAGCTCAATGCGATTGAGGACTTCGTCCGAGGAGTTGAAGAGGTTGTCGACGATGACTACTTTGTAGTCGGCTTCTAGCAGGGCGAGGGCCGTGAAGGAGCCGATGTAGCCCGTGCCGCCGGTGACGAGGACGGAGCCTACGACCATTGTGTCGGTGCTGCGTGGGTGGGGAATATGCGGTGGGACACGGTGAGGGGCTTCCGGGCGGGAGGCGGCAGTGATGTCTTGGGTGGTGGTGGTGGAGGAGGAGTGAGTTTAGTGGGAGGTGATGTCAAAGCAGATGTGTTCTCTGCGGTGTTGTTTGGGATAAGAATGCTCGCTATTGACAGGAGAACAATTGAAGTTGACGCAGCTCTTGACACTTTTATCAAACACCTCTGATACCAAAACGTGGTGCCGCGTGCCGCGTGCCCCTCGATCGGCATGTGGACCACCTGTCCCGACTTCATCCTTTCCCTTCTTCCATCAACTTCGCCTTCAATACCATCAATATCCATCAATGTCCATCAATGTCCATCCACAAGACTCCAGCGACCAGATGATTGACCATCTGACAGCTGATGCCCCTCCTCTTGCCGAGTCAAGACTCGCGGGCCGTTTCTTGATTCCCCTCCACAAAGCCTCCTGATAGCCCCGGGACCGTAGTCCAACTCCCTGCTCTGAGACCCGAGTTGACTGCACCTTTCGGCACCAAGTCCCTAATCACCCACAGTCAACTCTCACCGTGTGCAATCGAGAAGTCCCTAGCCCCATCGCTGCCCTTGAACAACCTCGCCACGCCCCACACGAGGAGGTAACACGGCCTCCCACCTGGAGGTAACCCTGGTCGCCACGCCGGGCCCTGTGGCTCCTTATCTTGTCATATCACGCAGCATGATCCTGCTCAATTGGTCTCTCCGGTCGGCAATCCGGCATTTTCAGTCCACTGCCGCTTGCGAGGGGCAAGGTTCGGTGGCAGACTCTGTGGCATGGCTCAGGGACACTGCTGCCAGGGCGCGGAGGCCTTTACCCAAGCTTAGGGCATGGAGCCTTTCAGCAGCGCTAAGGCATCAAAGCCAGAGAAGTCCGCTGCGTTGGGTTGTTTAGGCCTAGTAACCACACGGACAACTCGCTCGTCACATTCCAGTTTCAGTTCGCACTTTATCGGCGGTGGTAGAACGGCCTTATACTCCGTTGGAGTCCTCCACTTGGCGGCTTAATCTTGCCCCGGCACTCATGCGTAGACGATGCGTACGGTACAGTAACCGGGCGGGGTGAAGGATTGGGCAGGGGCCTGGGGATGGGAAATGCTGTCCTTGTCCATGTCCTGCCCCGGTGGGCCTTTCGAGTCGGCGCTGAGGTGCTGAAGTGGGTTCGGGGAGGGAGTCGGCGGTCGATATCGGTCTTGTGAGAGCTGGTCGAGCTTGATTCGGTGAGCCGGTGGTCGAGATCGGTGTGGCGAGAGAGCGGGTCGGCGAAAATTTATCAGACAAGAGGGCAAGAAGACGCAATGGATAAAACCAAGAACAAGAAGATGAAAACAAAAAGGTGATGATGGAAAAAAGGATGAAGATGTGCAGTGTAAAAGAGAAAGAAGCAAACGGAAGCTCGAAGAAACTTTTATGCCCGCCGCCAAGAGAATGACTCCGCTGTGCGGCGTGCTCAAGACTGCCAAACCGCTGAGCACGGAGGAGGGGCAGTGAGGGGTTGCGAAGAGGACCGGAATAGCTTGCTCTGCACCTCCGGTCAGCTGAAGGAGACCCATACTCTCGAGCAGGAGCTTGGGCGGTGGTGGTGGAGAGCTGTGGGACCAGGAGGTAAGTTAGAGAAGGTCCTGATTATGGACTGATTGTTTGAGTAGGAGTGGACGTGGGCACTCATTCAAGAGCCTCCCTTGCCTGGTCTTTCCTAGGAGATCAACTGAGGAATGGTATTGTGTCGCCACTAGGTAGGGCAGGTGGCGAAATCGTAAGTGAATGGAATGCGTCGCATCACGAATCGGGTCTTGTTTGTGGTTCCTTGCGACTTCATTCCTGCTCCTTGTTATACAAGCGAGTGCATTGCGATTGACACATCGCAATTCACTTATATCGCGGTGTGGTTCTGAGCATCACAGTCAACTTTCCTTCCACCTTTCTCGCTTCAAAGCCATTGGACGAGGGGATGACATCACGCTAGCAACACTATTTAATGGCTCTCAGATTGCTAGAAATTTATAAAGCGGCAGGCTGAGAGCTTAATTCTCAGGGTTAGAAGCCCTGATCGCTGTTGTAGCAAACTGGTTAAGTCCAAGTTTCTAGTATCATGAGGATGGGCGAGGTTTCAAAGTACCGAGTTAAACAGGAAGTGATATTCTTTTGCACTTTTCGATATTGGTTTTTCTTTTTGCTTTCTTTTCCTGCCAGGTCAATTGATGATGAGGGCATGTGGTGGGTTCGAGGCGGGTTTGATATCAAGCCTCTCTTGCTTTTGCTTTTTGCTATCGTTGAGGCATTCTATACATTGCCACAGAAAGACCACCGCCTCTCCACCTCCAATCGTCCTCCTGGCTGCCTTCCTGGCTTTTTGCAATGTCGAGAACAAAAGACCATGTCACCGCAGAGTGTCAGTAGGTGAGTTGGAGAAAATCTTGGTTCTTGGACTAATTGCTTGAGCAGGGACGGACAGGTACACTCGAGGACCTCCCTGATCTGGATGTCACGTCTGGTATCGTATCACCATCAGGTATGGCAGGTGGCGAAGTCTCAAGTGAATGAATTTCGCTCCATCTCGCATTTGGTATGTCTCTCGGTTTGCTACCATATAGCACACTTCGATAGAGGAAGTAAGAAAGAGAGGCCACTATCTTATCGCACCCAGCCACTCATTTCTTCTGGCTTGCCGCATCGTCCAGAACAAAACACCACCATACCACTGCAGTGAATCACGGTCCGTTATCTCCAGTATAGCTAGAACATCTCGCCGCACCAGCATGTGCCTTCCACCAACCCAGATCCCCTCAACGCTTACTCCTTCGGGCTGAAGACCGCTCTCTCGCCGGAAAGCTTCACTCGATGCTGTAGTCCTGAAGAGCCTGCAGGACCACGAACCCTGCGCTCCGCTCCTCCGCCTCGATGGAAGCCTCGATCGCCTTCTCATCGAAGTACCTCTTCTCGAAGTCAAAGACCGGACACTCATTGGTGAACTTCACCGAGCACCGGGTCAGCGATGCCAACCTGTCCTCTCCGATAGCCTCCGCAACATCGTCAACCGTCAATCCATCCTTATTCTCAATTCTCACATAGTCGAAGTTGTAGGCCGGATGCACATATACCATGTCAACCGCAGCTCTGCGAACCGGCGGCTGTGTCAATAGCATCTTTCCCATGCCTCCAACCAATAAGCTCCTTAGAATCGTCCACTGAACCCTCCGTCGCCCGTCTGGAGTGCCCCGCAACTTACGGTTCGACTCCGCACAATCCTCGTAGGTCTCCGCAATGCCAGTCTGGAAAAGAAATGGGTTCAAGATCTTGGGTGAGGTGAGCCAATCGGAATCGTAGGTCTTGAAGCAATCAGCCGCATAGTGGCACTCGATGTGAGTATGTTTGCGGTAGAAGTCTTCTAGGCCGCCGAGTGGGATTTTGAAGATCGTTAGGTCGTCCGACATAGATACAGCAGCGTTCTTGCTGCGGGTGACGAGCCACTGTTTCGGATCTTTGTCTGGGCGAGGGAAGAGGAAGAGGTTCTGTCTAAGTTTTGGAGAGGAGCCGATTATAGAGCTGAACTGGTAGTCGACCGCGCGCGCACGGAGAAGGTCTTTGATCGGAAGGTGAGAGAGGACGTTCTCAAGAAGCTCGTATGTGTTCAAAATGAGTTTGAGCGTGTTGGCGCGTGCCGGTGAGAGGAGCAGGCATATCGAGCTGCTGTTCGGACTGAGACGGTTCTGTGTCGTTACTAGATCGTTGCTCAGTTTGGGATACGATTTCCTGATCGGCAGACTCGGTGAGGGGCGAAGCGATGTTCGAGGCAGAGGGCGTGTGTTGCCCGCTAAGGCGCGCGACTGGATTCGGATTGGCCATGGTGATACGATGAGAGAGGCTCGGTGTTGTTGTTGATGTTACATTCAATTTCGAAGGGATGTGGCTTTTTATAATTCGCAATTCTACGGGGAAGATGCCCGCGTCGGAAAATCAGATGTTCCGCTTCATGTGAGTAACTCTTCAGACCGCCAAGACAGTCAAGTCACTTACAAGACCTCGAGATTTTCGAGATATACCTTCAATGTTGTTGTTCACTTGCCATTTTCACATGCCATCATATGTAAGTTTTAATGGACTGCTTGGTCGACGCTCATGCGTGGAAAAAGGAAGAAACGTGCAACATGAACGCTTCATTGCTTTTAAGAGGAAAGTCTTCATTGAAAACACTAAGCCTAGACAGCAAACACAAACACATTACCAATAGCCCAAACTCCCCAAAGCGATTCTGCCGTTATCATCACGCATATGACATATCAAACCACCAAAATCTCCCACTTAGTAGTACCCTGGAAAGTGCCCTCCTGGCTCTCAGCCTTTCCAGACCCGTAACTCTTCGCGTTCCACTTCTCAACACCCTCAACACCCTTCAACTGCTCCCCAAAGTTCGAGAACAGCTCAGCATTCAGGCGCTCGTAAGCCGAATAGCTCTTTGGCCAGCTGCCAAGGCGCTGGTAACCAAGGCGGAGCAAGTGCATGTGCTGCTTAACAAGCTCGCCGCGCCTGGCATCATCAATACCGTTGACGTTACTCTCACGAGACACATCAACACCGTGCTCTGCAAGAATAGCAGCAGCGGTGTCCTCTTGCTCGTCATCGCCACCGGCAGCACCACCGGTGCTGTCACTCAGCAACCAGCGGAGCACATCCTCATGAACGACAATAGCTTTCTTGAAGTGATCCGCAGCAAGTCCACCAGCTGCCTTGTCGGAGCCGGCTTCTTTCTGATAAGCCAGACCAGTGCTGGTGTAAAGCTGAGCCAGCAACTTGTAGGCATCCAGTGTGGCGGGGTGACGAATACCGTTGACACGACGCAGGTTGTAGGAGATATCCTCCGCAAGACGAAGAGCCTTGATCTGGTGGCCGGCCAGGTAGCGCGCGCAGATGAGGCGCTGTCCGAGGTTGAGCAAGACTTCTGGTGGCCATGAGCGTTGAGCCTCGCGAGTTCCCCAGAGTTGATTGAGGAGACTCTCGAGAGTATCGTAATCCTCCTGCTCGCCAAGAAGAGCGATGAGATCATTGAGCTCCCGAAGCTGGATCTGAGCCATGTTAATGTTCTGTTCCTTGCAGATACGGAGAATGTCCTTGATGATGCTGTTCGAGAGCTGCAGCAGTGTCCTGCGCAGCTTCTCGTCTGGGCAACGGTTCTCACCACGACCATCGAGGTAGCTGGCAAGCTCGAAACCCCTGCCAATGGCCTTGGGTCCCTGGAAGCCCTTGCGGTACTGTGCGTACATGAAGGACATCTTGGCGACATCGTGTGCCTCGGAGAATTGGTTCTTCTCGATGAGACGACCGAGAGTCTTGTTGGAAGCGACGATGACCACTCGCACAAAGTCAATGGTTTTCTTGTTACCAAGGTAGTCAAGAATGCCAACGATGAAGTGTCGTGGGGAGTCCTTGCTCATGAGCTGAACGCTGGATGCTTCACGCTCAGTGAATATCTGGACGGCCTCGTGGTCAACAGTACCGATGAGTCCAGTGCGGTTCCATCGGTGGAGCAAGTGACGGAGCGGAGCAGCTGCGATCAGGATCTTGTCTAGGCTGGCCTTGCTGGAGACGAGCTGCCTGAAGTTGTTGTAGTAGATGTACTCTGCCGTAACAGTGGCCATGATCTCGGACAGGGTAATGCTTAGATCCTTGCGGGTGTGGTACTCCATTGCAGCCAAGAAGAAAAGAGACGACTTTCCACTTTCAACGACAGAGAAAGTAGCCTTGGCAGACTTCTGGCGGGCGATCAGCTGGTAGTGCAGCTCTTCGACAAGCTGAGTGCACTGCTGTGTCAGGCTCGCTGCATGAAAGGTCTGGACCAAAGACGTGGCAGCCTCGTACAGCTTCTGCGACGAAGTCTCCTTGGTAACAACCTCAGTCACAGCGGTCGTCAGCTCCTTGAGAGCGACATCCGTCTTCTGCTGACGGATATAGAGTAGCGACAGCTCGCGGAGGCTGCTCAATGTCGACTCGTGAGAGTACCCAAACTTGCTCTTTGACTCGGAAAGCTGTTCGTGGTACATGCCAATCGCACGAGTGACGGTTTCGGAGCTGACCGATTTGGAGTTGTTCACGACGCGGCGTCTGTAGAGCGAAGTGACAGTCTGGCGCATTGCAGCCGTGTCGACAGAGCTTGAAGCTGACTTGGACTGGGACGAAGAAGACAAAGCCTCCTCGTAGAGCGCAAGTGCGGACTCAGAGTGTTGCTCACTCTGCGCAGAGATCCTCGCAAGAGCGACGGTAGCCTCAATGGCGATGGTGGAGTTGGCACCAAAGATGGACTTTGCAGTCGCTCGGTATTGAGAGGTCACCTCATGCAGCACCTCATACGAAGACTGTGTTTCCTCCAAAGAGCTGTAGTATCGCTCGTACAGGTTGCGTACGAAAGTCTCCTGGCTGAAAACTTTGAAGTCCTTGCTCTTTGTAATGAACGTCTGCCACAGTACTGAGTATACGCCAACGGCATCGCTGTATCTCCTCTCTTCCCAGTAAGACTCGGCGACGATGAGGGCGGCGTCGAAAGCGCCGGCGTGGCAAGTGGTGGCGTCTTTGTTGACAACGGTAAGGATGTTCTGGTAGTATCTGTGTGAAGAAAGGGTTAGCGAATGTTTCTGCACAGATGAAGGATAGTACTGACTCAATCCAGTATGGGTGGCTTCTTGCGTGCGCGCGGCATCTGGTGGCCAATTCGTAGAGTGTGGCAACAGTAGTCTCATGGCTAGGACCCAAGGTACGGCGGTATACAGCCAGCAGTTCCTGATAGACTGCGATGATCTTGTGCGGATGGCCGCGAGAAGTGTAGAATCCGATCAAGAGGGTCTTGGCCTTCTCCAAAAGGGCCTGATCCTTGGGCGATGAGAGGGCAGCACGGAAGAGTCTGACATAGACATCTTCAGCCTTCACCCACTGACGCTCCTGAATGTAGCATTGAGCCAGCTGTTCCACGACCTCGATGTTCTCTTTCTGGAACTGAGTAGTCAAGGTAACTTCATTGACAGACTTGCTCAGAAACGAGTTCCAGCTTCTGGACAGCGTCTGCTCGATGATGCTGATGGCCTGCGTGTATTGCTTCTCCTCAATGAATTGGCGAGTCAACTGCTTTGCGAGAGTCATGGTTGAAGCCTCGAACGACTTTGACTTGATGAGCATGCGGAACATGTCATGGCTGGTCTGAGTAGTGGCTGCAGTGCTTGTCTCCTTCGAAGAGGTCTGAGTTAGAGCCTGGTGAGAAACCACCAACATCTCTTCCTCGATCTCGCTGTACGAGCGTGACTGATCGGACTTGACGTTCTTGTAGTACGAAGAGACGTGGTTGAGAATGGTCAAGGAAGCCGTGTACTCGCCGACGCTCTTGAGAAAACGAGCAGCTTCGGTGAGTCTGGTCACGATACCCTCAGCATAAGCGAGCTCGTGGTGGCGGTACTCAGTCGCAATCGACACGAGCAAGCTTGTTGCTTCTGTCCTGCGTGATTGAGTTTCAAGGAACTTGGCATAAGACTGCACCACCTCGATCTTCTTCTGGTGCCACTCAACACTGAGTGTAGTGCGGCAAGTCTCGGACAGCCGCTGCCAGAGCTCAACGTAGGTCTGTTCGGCTTTGACGAGCTCCTTTTGAGAGATGTAGGTGTCAATCTCGCGTCTGATGGCATCGACGCGAGCCAGATCCAAGACCGTCGTGGTAGCTTCTTCTTCAACATCGTCGGTGAAAATACCATCTTTGTAGGTGTCAAGATCAGGGGTCTTCCTTTGGCCCAGAGTGACACGGAGGTTGCCATCGTTGGTGGAGCTCCGTTCTAGTTTCCTCCTGGTGTTCTCGGTAGTGCTGCCCTGAATTTTGCGCAGAATGTCTTCTGCCTGATCATGCTCGTTGATGCGATTGTAGAGATCGGCGAGACGCTCGCGTGTGTGCATCACGATCTCGGCCGTCAAACCAAATTGCCTCTCGTAAGCGGTGATCAGGGTCTTGAGGATGTTCTCTCGGTGTGTCATGATCTCAGTGCGAGTGGTTGTCAAGCTGGTCTCTGAGATCCGGAGGAAGCGGATAGCACTCTCAACCACGATAGGGTGGGAGATGCCGAGGACCTTCTGACCGACCACAGTCACGGTGTAGTACAGGGAGGTAGCTCTTGGAATGTCCTCCATGAAGAAGTAGTAAGCAGCGGAGTTGAGGTAAGATTGAAGCACGGCAGGCTGCTCCTCGCCAATGATCTTGACGCGGAGCTTTCCCACGAAGTCATGGAGTGCGACCTCCTGTGAGCCAGGGAATTGATCGTCCCAGCAGAGCCACTCCAAGATTGGCAGAGTAACGCTGTTTGGGAAGACCTTCTGCATCTCGGAGGTGATTTTGACCTCAAAAGGCTTGCCGGGGGTCGTCGGCGACGTTTGCTGCAGGTGCCAGGTGTAGTAACGCACGACGTACTCCAAGAGAGGGAACCTGGAGAAGTAGTGGTCGACTACAGTACGATCTGTGTCGTCCAGAGTCGGCTCACCCTTCTCAGGAAGAGACACTTTGGCATAGGTCAAAAGGCGAAGCAGCAGGTCCATTGGCTGATCTTTGATGGAGACCGTCACTTTGCCTTGTTTCAGCAAATTGCGAGTGGCTGTCTGCACCAAGTTGTGGCGGATGCGGACAATATCCTCCTGAACGGTAAGCAGTGGAGCAATCGATTGCACAATCTGATGAACGTTCACGTGGCGCTCTGATTTGGTACCGTGCTGGACGTTCATGACGAACAAGTTCTCAATCTCCTCAATCGTAAGAGGACGGGCGATGTTTACCAACCAAGAGAGCAACACCTTGGCGTCCTCGGTGGGCTCAAGGCTGGTCACCATTTTTTGAACAAGGCCCTCAATAGTGGTCAGAGAGCTGTTCAAGGTGGAGATAGTCTTGTTGAAACCATCGGCAGTCTTTTCCAGGCGAAGGGTCTCGCAAGTCAGGGAAGCCCACAAGAAGGAGCCCTTGGCAGCATCGATGATCTTGCTGATGATAGTCTCCTGCTCACGACCAGTCTGAGATCGGAAATGGTGGGACCTTGCAAGGGTCTTGATGGCGACCTCGTGGATATCATCCTTTGTCTCAGCTGCGGTAATGGTCTGCGTGATGCCCTTCGTGCCCGATGGTAGCGAGAGGTTGTTCGCCAAGCCAATAAGCTTGACACCTTTGCCCTGCTCGACTACCCGTACGAGATGTGAGAGAAGAGTCTGGCCAGATTGGCCCTCCACCAGCTCGTCCAGACCTTCGACGATCAGAACGGTGTCATTGCCCTGTGCGAGAGGGTTCCTCAGAGCCTCTTCCAGAGCAGACCATAGAAGGTCTTCATATTTAGTGGGATCAGCTGTGTGCTTGGAACGCTCATATGCGTTGGTAATGGCTCTGTACAAGTGCAAGTTGCCCACGCGAATGGATAGGAGCTGGTGCAACAAGGACTTGACTACATGCAGCGTCGAGGCCTGGGAAGGAACGGCGCCAACGGAGCAGAAAATCGAGCTATAAGATTTGCGAGCAATAGGTCTCTGGAAACGCTCCGCAAGGGCAGCAGCCAAAGTTGTCTTGCCAGATCCTGGGGCGCCGTTAATGAGAAGGGTATTGTCGTCGCTCTTCACATATTTGGCGAGATCGTCATTGAACCATCCGCAAGTGAATTCGACCATCTCATCAGTGATCAGAGTGTAATCGAGAGCCAGAGTTGCTAGGATTCTGTCCTGAGGTTCCAGCCACCGGGAAAGCACATTAACATCGAAAGCTTTGTTTGTATTAGCGAAATCCAAATGGCAGAATGTATAAAACTTACCGTCAAGCTCAGTGCTTCCACTTGACGCAATTTGGTCCCTCCATACGGATTTTGTGACCGTCTCTTTTCTTTCTCTGAAAGTAAGAATGGTGTCGGCAAAGACCTCGTACATGTCCAAGCTCGCAGGAGCTCCAGCACTGCTGTGGACGGTCTTGTAGAAACGCACGGCAACGTCGACTACCAACGTCAGCAAGTCCGCCAGCATACAGGACACTTGCTCATAGATTTCCGCAGAAAATGAGAGGACTTCTGATCGTGCGAGCAGACCAGTGACAGTTGTCGAGCATCTGTAAAGCAGACCGAGAGCTTTGTCAAGAGCTTCGGAATTCTCATGGCCGAGCTTTGAATTGTCAGTATGGCTTCGTAGCTCACAAGACAGGTAACACGAACCTCAAGCAAAATCCTGATGTGACCATATCCAAGTTGGCAGGCAGATTCAACTTCCAGAGCGTGACCTGACAACGCCGTCTCGAATCCGTGCAGGCGTTCTGCGAAGTAAAGAGCACGAATAAGGACGGTGTCCCATTTGGAGCCTTTGTGAGGAAGCGTTTGAAGGCGTTCTGTGCGAATCCATTCGACCAGTTGGATGAAACCAACATTGTCAGCGGTATCTGAAATACCGGCTCCCAGCGCCGATGCGCTCTTGCGCTTCAAAGCCATGGCAGTGTCTATCACAACTGAGGTCTTCTCGGCACCGCCAGCTTTGCCTCGCAAGCTTGACAGGTTCATGGATCTGACTCGCGTATGAGTCGAGCCTCCGAAGTAGGAGGACGGCGATTCCGGAGCGTTGTGGAAGCCATTGCTCTGGCCATTGCTGAGAGAGGTCCTAGAGATCATGGAAGATGATAGTCTTTGCATGGTTGCGACCAGGACGCTTTGACTGTCCTGACTTTCGACTTTGGGCGGATTTTCTTGAGTTGCCGGGACGAGGGTGTTATTTTGAGGAGCTTTTGTTGGTATAACACGGGCTGGCTCGTCAAGAGGTTCAATAGAATTACAAGGGCGATGAAAACAAAACAGACTTTTGATCTTTTTCTGCAGCTTGTTTGGGGATTTTGATGTCTTGGGCATAAGTACTGGAAGAACATGGAGGGGAAGCTGGAATTATGAGCTCGACTGAGAATGGCATCATAGCTCTTGAACGAGACCGAGAGCTATTTGAGCTTAGTAGACGTGGGAAGAGGCCGGATCTAATGTCGGTATACGTGTGCTGCTCATCCGCAGCGCCATCGGCCAATGATCTCAACAGAGCGCTGGAGCCGCCAAGATCAAATCTCGATTTGGAGAAGCGGATCTGCTACATGCGTACCCAAAGGAGGACTTGCATCTGATGGCAGACACCTTTTACGTCGAAATGCTGTCATGTCATTGGCAATGGCGGGTCAGTGGAATGTATGAGGTCCATCGGTTGGGGTAGCGTAGCGGAGAATGGCTTGAAAGAGTAAGTACGTACTCGAGATCATGCAAAGGTGAAGTCTGAACTCCGCAGTCTTGTGGTATGCTGTTGCGAGATGGAAGATCGGAAGATAAAGTCATCGATGTTAGATGTTAGGGCGGGCCGGGATGGCGTCCGCAGCGGCCCGTCAAAGCTGTGAGATGGACCAACCGCTCCGGGAAAACGCACATGCATATTGTCGTCACGTTTCTGTGGGGCAATGCCTGTTAACGGCATGCATGCGGAGAGCTTGCAGGTTAGCTTATGAGAGGTGGAGGGGCTGGATCGACTTCAAAATGACTTCAACACGAGCAGCCAAACTCTAAGCATGGCTTGCTGAAAGTTTCTCAACCCATTGTTGTAGTCGCAGCTCCATTCGTCCTGAAATCCCAGCATGAGATGGTTTGGACCGCAGAGAAGGGTGGCCTGAGCCTGTCGTGCAAAGCAATGCAGTATCCCGAGTAGATATCACGGCTGCTACAGCTCTGGAGCGTGTGTTAGCTCTTCCACCTCGATGGCGTGGCGCGCAGCTTCGATCGGTAACTCCAGCATGTGGGTCCAATTAACGCAAGAGTAGCCGTATTCAACCCCGCTGCAAACATGCATGGCGTCGAGATAAATGCATGGCAATGTCGGGCTCGTGGCGGCGCCGTTCTGATGAATCAGGCTACGCTCTTGCTCCCCTCCTGCGCTGGCGGTCTGGAATCGATGCTGCACGTGAATGACAAACACTATTCCGATATACTATTGTGGTCTCAACAGATTGAAGAAATAGAGATGCTCTTGTAAGACCATCATGGTGTCCGTCGTGATGAACGAAGGTACCTGAACGTGAGCAGGTTCCAATTTTTCGCACACCACCTCGTTACCGAGCTCAAGGGACGGACCCTGCGGACCCTGCATCCTGTCCAGTTCCACCATGCGATCGGCGGTAGCAGCCGATGTAGATATCATATCCTGATAGGTGCAAGGGCGACAGCTCTTGTCTAGATTGCATATCGATTTCCGAGATACTTCCAGATTAGTCGTCGCTAACCGGTCTTGCTTGCGTACTGAAACTCGGAGCTTCGGCAATGTCTTCTGTTGGGCGGAATAGGTCAGTGAACGGCAGTGATCCCAGCGCTGTCTCATTCGGAGCCATGAGTTAATGCCAATCGAAGAGGAGGGGAGCTCTAGCGGCGGCTTTGGCAGCGGGCTTGTCGACCAGGTCACGTCGTGAGTGGTAGGTATTACCTTAGAGGAAAGGAGGGGTCTATAGTACGGTAACTTTATAGTTTGTTACGGCTGGCTCACCTCCACCACTGTTGTGGCCTGAGGCCGCCCTGACTGGCCTATATAGCAGAGCTTTCCTCTAGACTCTCTTTTAGACTTCGTACATGAACTTGTCTTTCACCGTATTTAGTCACTTCTTATTCACTCGTCGCACTCTATTCAGACCGTACTCTTCTTAACCGTAATACATTTATGTACCCCTAAGCAAGAATCAACGTATTCAGTATAGGGTCGAAACCCTATCGACTAGTTGCTAGGACTTAGTAGAAGACCTAATCCTACGCGTAATACGGCTATACTAACGACCTAGCCCTATAATTCCTCGAGGTATACTTTCCCTTAGGACGATAGAACTATCTCATCGATAACTACCGACCAACCGTCGTATGATCTATATTGCTCTCTAGCGTAGCGTACTTACTCTTACGCCCTAGACGAGACCTCTAGCGTAGCGTACTCTTACGCCCTAGACTAGATCAGCGCTTAGGCGCTCTAGAACTAGCGTAAGGACACGCTCTAGACTCTAAAGGATACGCGTCGCGACGCGTAAAAGATTAAAAGATACGCCTTACGCCTTCTAAGGAATAGACACGTTACATTGCTCTATAAGGGATATTCGATAAACCGCGTTATACGAGAGCTTCGTCCGAAGTGTTCGTCCGCTAGGCGCCGAACGGCATGTTATATAACTATACGGATGGTTCGTAGAAGTCGCTTACTTTAGACCTATAGCTCGGTTCGGCGCTATGTTACTATACGACACTATGCCTACGTCTATACTCTCTATTATGCTACCGTATTAGGCACCGATGTCTACGGAAAGGAACTACATTACGCTATGCCTACGTCTAATACCCGAAGCGTGAAACGGTGCCTACGTCTATGCTTCCGATGCCTACGGTATCGTAAAGATGACGCTAGCATTAGCGAACATTTAAATACGCCTAGACTCTACTAGGTTCCTATAGTATCGACTTCGACGTTCCTCGAAGCCATCCCCTACTATTACGTTTCCGCTGCCTTATACGTATGCCCTTTATTGCCTTCTATTCGGATACCTTATCGGACTCTGTAATCTTTACATCGGATACCTACCTTACTTACATTAGTTACGTACTCGATCGTATTAACAACGACAACGAGTGTCCCTATGATTATAGCTCTAACACATCTTTCTATTACTACTTAGGTATCGATTCGAGATATCCCTTAGCTTTAGCCTTTAGCGTCTCTCTCTATTATCACTTAGACACCGACTTAGCGTTAGCTCTAGTAACTCCGCCTCTCGTGTCTCCTTTAGCACCAAGACGCTAACCCTAGCTCCGCATTCTAGCACTAGATAGTAATAGCGATTACGAATCAGCCGTATTAATAGCCAACCTTAGCACTCCCGCGGCTCTAACCGATGCCTTAACTATCGGCTAAAACCGTGATCTAAACCGCCTACGTACGTTAGTCCGCCTATCTACGCTACTAGTAACGTTCGTCCGTCCTAACGACGTCGCTACCGACGATAGGCATAAGTTAGTTAAAAGCTAGACTTAAGGTACTATTAAATAGCGTCTTAGTCGTCTCTAACGCAAAGTTTAGGAGTAGCTAGTCAAAGACGACGCTCTAATGCCGGAGACTCTAGATCTTACCTAGTTCTTCGACGATTAGGTTTTCGAAGAAGCTATAGTAGATAATGATGCGACGCCTCGCAAAATGATTAGCATCGACGTCCTATACCTTACTACTACTAGAGACGATAGGACCGTCGAGCGAACTACTCGTACGGTAACGCTACCTCTCTCTCGTTTTAAGAATCTTAACGCTACCTAACTTACTACTTTGTCGCGTAAGTAACCCCTAGTAGTTCATTAGATGGTTACTAACATCGTCTACAACCTAATCCTTTCGTACAATCAGCGTTTGATTATGACTAAGAGCCGTAACCTTCTCTAAGAGTAGTACGATGCCCTCGACAAGAAGCTTTAGGATACTAAGAATGCCTTAGCTCAATCTACTACGGCTTACGATAAAGCTTACGCTAAGGTTAAGGAGCTCTAAGCTGTCCTCGATTATAGCGATACTCCTAGAGATGCTCGGAAGGCTATTACCGATTACCGTAAGCAGGCTAATAACTTCTACGCGGAACTTAAGGACGCTAAAGCCGACCTTATACGCGTCGTAACTGAGCGTAATAGCCTCTAGGCTAAGCTTAAAGTCCTTTAGGCTTTATAGGGCTATGTCGACCTAAAAGAGAACGACGATCTTTAGGCTATTATCGCTAGTCTTAAGCATTAATTAGCCGTCGCTAAAGGCAAGCGTAGTGTTACCTTCTACGAAATGCTAAGAGACTAATAGTAGCGTTAGAGTAGCGGCGAGGACGGCGACCGTAGATAGCGTCCTCGCGACCGTACTACTCGCTCGCTCTTAGCTAAGCGACGGCGCGAACGCCGTAGGTCTAACGATATACCGCCCCCTCCGCCTCGTAGAGGACGCTTAGGTAGTAGCGGTAGACTAGGTAATAGCGACTCGGATCGAGACGGTAACGATGGCCGCCGCGACCGAGACCGTCGTGATCGGGACCGCCGTAATAGAGAGCGCCGCGATCGCGATAGAGACGATAGCCGTAATCGAGGCGACCGCGAGCGCGACCGCGAGGACCGACGCTCTCGACGACGTAGCGACCGTAAGGAAACTCCTCTGTCCGGGCTAAGCTATAGTACCCGTAACATAGTCCGTAGTATATAGGACGACGACATTACCCGTTTTAACCGTAACCTTACTAATGCTATAGGTACTAATCGCGACATCCGTTAACCTAATAAGTTCGCTAACGATAGAGATCTAACTTTCCCTTACTAGCTCCGCGATCTCGAAAACAAGCTAGCCGTGTTAAGATTCCGCTCTGCTAGGGATGTATTACGATACATCTACGGATGTACCGCGTCTCTAGTTTAGGATCAGATGAATCTAAAGATTCCCTCTCGTCTTAGTCGATCATAAGCCCCCTAGGGCGACTAGTTTACTTTAATCGACGAACTGTTGACCTAGATAGACGGCCGCTATAGCGACACTAACCGCACTAGTCGTGCCTACGTAGACATGACTACCCTAAGGTAGGCCGACGGTGAAACCTTTACGGACTTCTATAATCGCTTCTAGATTGAACGTTTATTCATCTACTAGAACGATACTACCGAACTATACGAGCTTATAGCTAAACTGAACCGTCGATATAGTATCAAGCTCGTAGACGGTATCCCTTATAACACTATAGAGCAGCTCGTTCAACGTTGTACTGCCCTCTAAGACTAGTTCATTACGACAGACCGACTATATAGTCGCTTATCCGTAACGGCTCAACCGTCTAGCTCTGGCTCTAGAACCCGTAAACCTACTACGCGTTCGTTAGCTTCTAGTGCTTCCGTCTCTAGCACTAAGGTCCTTACGGCTAAATATAAGAACCTACCTCGACTGACTTAGGCTAAGCGAGATTAGTACGCTAAGGACAGCCGTTGCTTCCGCTATCGCGAAATCGGCTATCGCCCTTATAACGACGAATGTCCTATAAAGGGCTTCACTCGTGAAGGAGTCTAGGCACCTCGGCCGGTACTAGCAAAGACTAATGCTAACGCTACGGCAGTCGACTCTAGAGACGAATCTGATTAGGGAAATGGTCAGTCCGCTACTTTAGTAGCTCGGAAGTAGGCGGACTTAACAACAACAACCGGAGCAACCGCTACGCGCTTAAGGTATCTAAGGTATCGCTCTATCTAAGCTATTACTATAGTAGTGACCTAGCTACTAGTAGCGAACCTACTACTAAAAAGCATCTCGTTTTAGCCGCCCGCGTCGTAGGATCCTTACGCCTATCGACTATACATCTCGATAATAGTACTAACTCTTTGTTTATTAGCAACGCTATAGTCCGAGCATACCGACTGCCTTGCTTCCCTCTTAGCTCGTTACGAGCATTAGGGCTAGCCGACGGCTCTTCCTCTAGCCTACGGGTAATATACCGTACTCTAGTCGACATTGACCTCTATAGTTACTACGAACAAGCCCTTATGTTCGTCGTAGACCTCTAGTATAATATAGTTCTTAGGTTGCCCTAGTTTTCTTAGCACTAGCCCTATATTTAATACTTAACTAGCTAAGTAGTATTTAGCTCTAACTACTGCTTATAGTACTACTCTCTAGGAACCTTAACTTAGTGTCAGTCGATCAATTATTCCTACGCTCTACTAGTTCGCATCTCTGAACTACCCGGGTTCATTAAGCCACCCCCGGAACCTCCTAATACACTACCTATCGACCTACTGCCGGACGACCCTGTATTAGTACTAGTCGAGGTCGGTATTGAGTCTATTAGTCGAGGGCCTATCTAAGTTTACGAACTTAGTTCTCGAGTAATCACTCTTATAGCACATCGCGTAGACGCCGAGGTATTCATAATGTAGATTAAGCCCTCTAGCTAACTTTAAGCAAATGCGACCACGGTCGCTAACTACGAGAAATTCATGGCTAGTCCGTAGTTAACGGACTTAAGCAAACTCCCGTAGTGTTATCGTAACCTCGCTTCTGCTTTCTCCCGGGAAGAAGCTAATACGCTACCTACACATAAGGAAGGAGTTGACTACGAGATCTATCTCCGTAAGGGCTCTACTTTACCATTTAGGAAGCTATATCGCCTCTCTAGCCCTAAAGAGGACGTAATGAAAAAATGGGTTGACGATATACTCGTAAAGAAGATAGTACGCCCTTTAACATTAGAAGCTACTACCCCCGTCATTGTCGTCCGTAAACCTAGGGGGGGATTACGGGTCTACATTAATTACCGAGCTCTCAATGTAATCACTATTAAGAATCGGTACTTAATTCCTCTAGTCTAAGATACCCTAGCTCGTCTTAGTAGAAAGAGGTTCTTAACCAAGCTTGACATTATCGTAGCGTTTAACCGAATCCGTATTACGGCTAGACACGAGCACAAAACAGCCTTTACTACGCGGTATAGACAGTTCGAATGCCTCGCGATGCCTTTTAACTTATATAATGCCCCTAGCACTTTTTAGTCAGTAATCAACTATGCCCTTCGAGAATACCTAGACGATTTTTGTTTAGCCTATCTTAATAATGTGCTCGTATTTAGTAATACCCTAGAAGAACACGAGGCCTATGTTCGTAAAGTGATCCTTCGACTATAACAAGCTAGCTTGCTAATCGATATCGATAAATCAGAGTTTTACGTATATGAAACTAAGTATCTCGGCTTGATTATTAGCTAAGACGGTATTCGTATAGATCCTAAGAAAGTTGCTGCTATATAGTCCTAGGAGACTCTAACTTGCGTCAAGGACGTATAGTCCTTCCTTAGGTTCGCTAACTTCTATCGACGATTCATCGAGAAGTTCTCTAAGGTCGCCTTACCTCTTACAGAACTCACTTATATAGTTCTATTAGATCCTAACAGAGATCTAACAGCAAAGTTGCCTAGCACGAGGTCGAGATACGTACCCTTTAACTAGACTCCGTAGTGCTAGAAGGCTTTCGACGAACTTAAACGTCGCTTTATAGAAGCACTAATCCTCGCGTACTTTACGCCTAGGCTCGAGACTATGCTAGAGACCGACGCGTTAGACTACGTTACGTCCGCCGTCATATTACAACGCGGTGTCGACGACCTCTAGAGGCTAGTTACCTACCTATTAAAGAAGATGTCACTAGTAGAGTGCAACTATAACATCTATAACAAAGAACTAATAGCTATTGTTAAGGCATTCGAGGAATAGAGACTAGAGCTCGCTTCTAACGATGGTAATCCGGTTAAAATCAAGACAGACTATAAGAACCTAGAATACTTTATATTAACAAAGGTTCTAAATCGTCGACAAGCTCGCTAGGCCGAGTTTCTCTCTTAATTCAACTTTACCATTTCCTTTATACTAGGAAAGTAGAACAGTAAAGCTAATGCTCTGACTCGCCTACTACAAGACCTACTAAAGGAAGGTAACCTACGGCTATAGCATTAAGAACAGACAATCCTATAGCTAAAACACTTTAGCTAGTCGCTAAACACGTCGTCCCTGTTGGTCTACTCTACGTTAGCGACAGAACCTACTTTGAAAGAGCGTATTGTCTAGCGGTACTAGGGTGGCACGAACGCCGCTAAAGAGGCTCGCTCTACTATCGCTTAGCTGTTAAGGAACGACGTCGCCATCCCTCTGTTATTAAGAATCAAGGTCAGCCGCGATGACGTCCGCGCCGAGAATGGACTTCTGTTCGTACGTAACAGGTATAGGGGCTAGAGTCTCTTTATTCCTAGAGACGACGACGACGACAAGCTCCGTATAGCCGTAATCCGCTCCTGTTACGACTCATTTGCTACTAGACATACTAGAGGGGGTAAGACATACGAACTTCTCTCTCGATAGTTCTTCTAGTATAGAATACCGCATTCTATTAGCCGCTACATACGTAACTGTCGTTCCTATAAGAACAATAAGCCGGACAACCTTACATATTAAGGACTTCTTCGCTCCCTACTAGCACCTTTTGCTCCTTAGTTAGAGATTGCTATAGATTTCGTAGTGAAACTACCTCCGAGTAGAAGCCTCGCTAACGGAGCTACGTACGAAAACGTTATAACGGTTACCTATCGCCTTACGAAAGAGCGGCACCTTATTCCGGTCAAGTCTATAGAAGCTAACTACTATGCGCGCATGTTCCTCCGCTACGTATAGTCCCGCTATAGCTTTCTAAAGTCAATCGTCTCTAACAGAGGGCGTTAGTTCGTGTCGTCTTTTTAGACTCGTCTATGCGCCCTACTTAGCGTATTAAGAAAACTGTCCTCATCCTACTATCCTAAAACGGATAGATAGTCGGAGAACACTAACAAAAGTATAGAAACATACCTCCGTGCTTTCTACGCTTACTCTTAAAAGGACTAGGTAGATTGGTTGCTACTTATAGAGTTTATAGCAAACAATCACGTGTCGGAATCTACCGGCGTGTCGCCATTCTTCGCGAACACCGGCCGCAATCTAGTTTTT
This sequence comes from Ramularia endophylla, assembly GCA_002116395.1. Classification (NCBI taxonomy): domain Eukaryota; kingdom Fungi; phylum Ascomycota; class Dothideomycetes; order Mycosphaerellales; family Mycosphaerellaceae; genus Ramularia; species Ramularia endophylla. The sequence continues at coordinate 2,150 of MWSQ01001931.1, read as the reverse complement.
ACCGACATCGACTTGTTACTCGACATGCTACTTCTACTATACAAGCAAAAGCTTAATGTATAGGTAGCGGAGAAGTTTATAAAACGTATAAAGGATATATACTAGCACTTAAAACTCTAGATGGAGCTGTCTTCCGCGCGCTAAGCCGATGCCGCAAACGCACACAGAGAGCTAGGCCCTTCTTTCTCTATCGGAGACATAGTCTATATTAACCGTAAGAACATACTAACTTAGAGACTAGCTCTGAAATTAGACTATAAGTTTGTTAGCCCGTATCGAGTTACGAAAGCGATGCCTAGTGCCTACCGTCTCGAGCTACTAGCTAGCATAAAGATTAATAACATCTTTAATAACATACTCCTCCGCCTCGATCCTAGCGACCCTCTCCCCGGTCAAGCCGCTCCGCTAGCGCCTCCTATCGAAATCATCGCCGACGATAAAGGTGCCGAGCACGAAGAGTACGAAGTAGAGGAGATCTTAGATATAAAGAGTAGAAGAAAGATGCGTTACTAAGGGCGTAGCAAGGACGCCAACAAGGTGCCTATTACTTAGTAGATATACCTAGTAAAATAGAAAGGTCACTCTAAGACTACCTAGGAATTGGCGATACTCGTCGTTTAGTACGCTACCGCCGCTGTCGTAGACTTCTACTACAACACTAGGCTGTCTATTCAAGTCGCCTTTAAGACACCGTACGACTAGGTTCCTAACGAGATACGACCGTCGGGTCCGTATTCCGTTAGTGCGCCTATTAACGACCTATAGCACCCTCTACAAGGTGCTAGTAAAAGCCGTGCTAGTCCCTTACTAAGGTAACGGCGGCTAGAACTAACTAGACCTTTATCGGCCGGTCGTAAAGCGTCTACGGAAAAGTTATTAACACAACGAGTTACTCGAGCCTCCGCGCGTATAGCATAGTCAGCCTCTGCTAGAGTAGTTACTACCTTATTAACTACTGCTACCGCCGGTACGCGTCTCCGCGGAGACGCGGCTGTCTTTAAGACTACGACTCCTCCGTATACTCCGGCTGTTATAGCGTCTAATATAGAGCAACGCGAGCCTACGCCCTAGGGTTCGCTACTAGACCTACGATATACGAAGGTTAGAGGCATTCCGCCGACGAGCTAAGAAGTGTTAACGGCCGCAATTACGTCATACTAAGGATGAAAAAGGTTTAATTAATGGTTATTACACCATAGGTTAGCGTTAGTGGTTTGTACTACGCTTGACAATGGTCACTTATACGCTTACAATAGACGCCGCTAATGGCTCGTAAGACCTCACCTACTAAAGGGGGGGGTAGTGTCACGGCTGGCTCACCTCTACTACTATTGTAGCCTAAGGCCGCCCTGACTAGCCTATATAGCAGAGCTTTCCTCTAGACTCTCTTTTAGACTTCGTACATGAACTTGTCTTTCACCGTATTCAGTCACTTCTTATTCACTCGTCGCACTCTATTCAGACCGCACTCTTCTTGACCGTGACATAGTTGTTAGGATTTTGCGGTATTATTACGGTCATGTAGCTTTAAACGTAAATTGAAACAAACGATTCTTTTTTAAAACGTTTTAATGAAACTCCTATACTAGTACGGTTTGAATAAAGAAACGTTTACTAGCATTTACGGTATATAAATGTTTACGGTTCGTTAACTTTCTAGAGTTTAAAGACGGTTCCTTCGATGTAACGCTTCTAATACGTTACGTTTGTATAGAATTATAGTCTTAAAACTAGAAAGAAGTTTCTATATAGTTATTATCGAGGAAGGTTTATATAGAAGAACGTAGAGAAAGACATACCGTTAGTGTTACTAAACGCTACTACCTTAGAACGTTACAACTACTAAATGTTAGAAAGAAGTAGTAGTTAGAGAACCGTAATAGGAGGGTACTATAATAGTTATAGAATAGTTCCTCGTATTCTAAGGGTTTACCGAGGGTAGCAAAAAAGTTAAAGGAAGGACTTACTACTAAGAAGGTTAATACATTTAGGGACTTAGAAGGAATCGTAGTAACGTAACGTAGATAGTCCTATAAGCTCTTATTAAGTCTCTCTCGCCGTACGTAAGCGCCTATCTACGCTACGTATAATTTAATTACTTATATAAATTCATACTACCTTACGAAAAAGACCCCTTTTAATCTCTACGA